>CM031244.1:755420021-755719268 GCA_018340775.1 Taxus wallichiana var. yunnanensis
GCGACTCCATCCTCACTTGCCTTGTAGGGCGAATGACGTCCCCACATCTTCGGCCAGCGCCTTACCATCGAAACTCAAACCATGTTGAGCAGTGTCTACTATTTAAATCAGCATCCACACAGGAGGAGGATCTCACATTGTGAAGATTGGATAATCCCTTAACACATCGAAACAAGTTTGCCTTTACTACCTTTCTCAGTACTTCCACAACCAAGCTTCTGCTTGTCTCTGTGAACATGCGAGAATTGATCCTACGAATTATCATTGCCGTCATAACATCACCCTAAACCCCAGATTCCAGGCAGTCAAAGCGAGAAATTGAGAAAAATGCATCCACGCATTGCCCTCTTGGTCAAGAGGATCTCCAGTGACTCAGCTTTACCCTGTTTCCTTCATTACGCCTATTGACTATCTCAGTGGATTTCTAACATCGTCGCCTGCGTCCGAAAGCTGCACAGGGGACTTCGGATATGCACGATTTGGGATCTTAACCTAACTTGCCCCTAAGGATGACTTTCCCCTACCCGGTATTGATCAACTTGTTGATCTCACTTTGCGAGCCATGAAATGCTTTCTCTCATGGATGGCTTTTCGGGATCTGCAACCAAATTTTAGTCGCTTTACCCGCCGATCAACATAAGGCATCAAGCTTTCATAACTCCTTCGGGAACCTTCGTTATCGTGTCATGCCGTTTGGCCTTAAGAATGCTTGGTGCAACCTATCGGCTATGACCTACATTTTCATGACATTATGCACACTATCCTAGAAGATTACGTCGAGCAATCTTCTTGGCAAGTCTAAACATCGCGCGAAACATCTCGATGTTTTAACCATTATTTTCGATCGCACATCGTTGCGATATTCTATCCGTCTTCAAACCAAAGAAATGTGTCTTTGGTGTCCTTTCGGGAAATGCCCCCACCCAAGAACCTCAAACAATTGCGTAGTTTGGGGTAAACTTCAATCCATCTCGGCGTTTCATCTCCCAACTCTCGGATCGATGTCACCCTTTTCATCACCTTCTAAAAAAGGACGTTGCCTTTAATGGAGTGAGGAGTGTCACCAAGCCTTCAAGCTCTAAAACTTATCTCTTACAGACCACCGTGCTTATCCCACCCCGGGACGACCGCCCTTTCTACCTTTATCTTTCCACCCGACCATGCTATATGAGCTATGCTCGCACATCGGGACTCGCCTTGCACACCGAGAACAAGCCGTTTATTATATAAGTCGTACCCTCGTGGAGGTACGAGACTAGGTATACACATGTAGAAAAATTGTGCCTAGCCCTATCATTCGTAGCCACCAAACTCGACATTACCTCCTGAATCACAAAACTTTTGTCATCACCAACACGGACCCCATTCATTATATGTACGCCAAACACATCTAAACCAATGCATCACTCGATGGCTCATGCTCCTCGCCGACCTTGACCTTGAGTTTATACAATGAAGTCAATCAAAGGACAAACTCTTGCAGACCAACTTGCGGAGGCCCCTTTACCTGGGGAACAATTTACCAATTTTACATTCCCCGACGAACTCATCGCCACTCTTTCACTCGGGGAAGAGTCGTATCAAATGACCCTCTTCTTCGATGGATCTAAATGCCAGTGCGGCGGAGGAGCCGGCGTTGTTCTCATCCCTCTTGACGCTGAACCTATGCCTCTTTCATTCCGGCTTGATTTCCCCTGCACTAATAATACAGCGAGAATACGAGGCCCTTGTTCTGGGTCTCCAAGTTGCGATACACTTAGGCATCAAATCTATCAATATCTTTGGTGACTCTCAATTGGTAGTCAATCAAGTTATGGGCATCTACCAATGTAAAAATGAGGAACTTCAGAAGTACAAACACCACGTGGAGTCACTTCTAGCCTTATTTACTCACTATTCTATCCAAACCATTCCCCGCTCCACTAACAAATTTGCGAGATACTATGGCTTGCTTAGCCTCATGAAATTCCCACCGCACCAACCGACTACGAATTATTCGTTGTGGTCCAGCAACTTTTTACACCATCCTATTCAACCCCGGTAGTTTGCATGATAAATACTGTGTCTACTAATTCGCAGGATACCTGGTACCGCCAATTTCACGACTACCTTACGATCTCTGTTCTCCCACCCGACCAACTAAGTAACGTGCAAACGTGCTTTTCTTAAAAGTGTTTCGCGTTATGTTGTCATGGGAGGACTCCTCTATAAACGTGGCTTTGATGGCATCCTCCTTCGTTGTATAACCGGCGCGGAGGTCACCTATACCATCCAACAAGTCCATGATGGGATTTGTGGTGGACATTTTAGTGGCCTTCTTGGTGGCTAAGCGAATCCTTCGCCTAGGTTATTATTGGCCTACTCTCAATAACGACTGCTACGAATATGTTAAGCGTTGTGCTATGTGTCAACAACATGCCAACCTTCAACATACTCCTAGCCATCCGCTGCAGGTCGCACGAGATCTTTGGCCTTTCTCACAATGGGGTTTAGACCTTATTGGTGAGATTCACCCGACCTCTTCACAACGTCACCGTTGGATAATCACAGCAACCGAATATTACACAAAATGGGTAGAGGCCATTCCACTCATTTCAATCAAAAAAGAAAAAATTGTCGAATTCATTAACCATCACATTATCTGTCGTTTTGGTATTCCTCATCGCCTAATAACAGATAATGGTAAATCTTTCAAAAACAAGTTGTTACAAGACCTTTGTGACAACTTTGGTATCAAACTTAGTTTCTCATCGCCTTACTATCCGCAGGCCAATGGTCAGGCTAAATCTTCTAATAAAACCCTAATCAAAATCCTCATGAAAGTTGTCAATGAATCCGGAAGAAATTGGCACGATCACATTCCCTTTGCCCTTTGGGCTTATCGTACTAGCATTCGTACCTCTACTAATGCCACACCTTTTTCTTTGGTATACGGTACCGAGGCTGTTTTGCCTCTCGAAATACAAATACCCTCCCTTAGAATATCTCTTCAGGATATTCTCACCAACGATGATTTCCGCCAAGAGCGGTTAGCCCAATTAGAGCTTCTTGACGAACGACGTCTTACAGCTCTCGATCACCTTCAAATCTATCAAAAACGCATCAAGCGTGCTTATGATAAGCGACTTCATGAGCATACCTTTAAGGTTGGTGATCTTGTCCTCAAAGAGAATCAACATGTAACCAAACTAGAAAAGAGAAAACGTGGAAAATTTTCTCCCAATTGGATTGGGCCTTATATAATCACTCACACTTATGGATCAGGCACTTATCGTTTAGCTTCGCTTAATGGTAAGCCTGAGCCTGAACCCCTTAATGCCCTGCATCTTCGACCATTCTACTGTTGAATCTAGTGTTATATCACTTTTTATCTACCTACTGCTCGTCCCTTGAGCTCACTTACCACCACATACACTTTGTTTCCTACACCTCATAATAAAATCAAGCTCACATAGTTTGATTCTCACTTCACCTCAGTGATGCCTTCCCCTTTTTAGTCTAGTCCATGACTTCAAAGTATTAAAATAAGCCGTATTCTTATGGGATTTTCTTGAGTCAAACTTCCTACTAAACTAGATGCTTCACGCCAAAAGAACATCTAGTCATCTAAATTGAATATAGACTGCTCCCTCGAAGGACAGCTATATGCCGAACTATTGCTGCTATTAAATATAGACTGCTCCCCCGAAGGACAGCTATGCATTAAAATCATATCTGCTACTATAAATAGACTGCTCCCCCGAAGGACAGCTATACACAGTCAGCCTTTTCTCAGAAGCTTCTCGCATTGATCAGCTTTGTGAAGACCTCAAGAATAAAACAATCCATATCCCTGGTAGACTTCCCGCATTGATCAGTCTATATTCAGTCAAATAAAAGCCTCATTCACAAGAACTTTTTGGGTCATGGACTTGTCTATTTAGGGTAGGTTCTCTTTCGTCAGAACACTCACTTTGTAACAAGTTCTCTGTATCTCAGCTATATCATTCACCTCACCTCACCATTTGCTTCAACTCAAGGGACGTAACGTACGCTCAATATATTGTGATCATACAACTCTTTTCACCTATTGACTTCTCGTCTATGCACGGTACCTAGGGTTTCAAGCTCGTTCTACGTTGTGTGGTTTGTTTAGCTCTTTTCACCTATGGAGCGCTCTTTCCGCTTTACCTCGCATCTAGGATTGTGTGTTGATCTTAATCGGGACATGGTTCCCTTCTACTTGGGTAGGCTAACTTTCGCTTCCCTTATACCTTTACAACATCACCAATTCATTTTACCTTACCAATATTAATATCAATATTTTTACCAACCAACCAATTGCCTTTCAATTCACCTCTCCCGGTCCTAAGGAGAACTACATCGGTCCGAGGCCCTTCCCGGCTTTGTGCAATGGGCTATGTATGTAAGGCAGCACTTAGGAGACATGGGGTCTCCCAAGGTTAGCTCGACCATCCCCTACCATAACCTATCATGTATGGTAAATATAAATATTTTTGTGTATTTTTATTTCATCACATTCCTCTTTATCCTTTTTTCAAAACACCGAAAGTCAAAACAAAAACATTCTTAGTATTATAACTCAAATCAGCATACATATCTCGTTTTATTTAGATGTTAAACAAATACATCTTCTCTATCATCGACACGCAGGTCGGTACTCTTATTTATTCTTATACCTTGCTAACATTTATTTAGACCCTCACGCCTCATCCCGAACTAGGTGATGATCGTGATCGACCGACCTCTCGCCGAGCCTCTCGTCCTCAAAGGTACCACGGATATTGGTGCGCCCACCGATATGCCGTCTCTCCTGTAATATATGAATACGCCCTCTCGCATGGAGGACTCCAGCCTCTAGTCTCGCTGCTCGTGCCTCCGCAACCGCTAACAATCCTCTTGTCTCATTCACCTGCGTTTGGAGCTGCTGAACCAAACGCTGCAGCCGATCCCTCTCTGCTGTAATCACAGATATGTCAGGACGATCGCGTACACCTCGCAGCTCTGCTACCCACCATAACCTATAGGCCTCTGTCATTCCGGCATCTATTACACTGCGATCGGCTGCTATCTCCTCGGGCCCTTCTGGAGGTGTTGGCCGGGGAGGTGAGAATGCTGCCTCGGCATCGATCCTCATATATGGTCTATAAGCCTGCGGTATGTCCTGCACAAACCCAAATTGTCACCGCACGCGATCTATAGGAATCCTCTCATATTCACCTGGCCTGTGCCCCGCGATCCACCTCAATCGCTCTACACCCCTCAACTCCTCAGCTATGTTCTCGGTTACCATATAGTTCCCGTAAGGCCTCCAACAGATATCCGCAACTGTCACCCTCTCCCATACCTGCCTGTAATACTCAATGTCACCCGTCACGGCCTGAGATCTTGCCTCTTGTTCTGTCTGGACCCATCGTCTGAATCCCAACCTCTGTACTCCGGTCTCTCCTGCCTGGATGGATCGGCCTACTGGTCACACACAAACAATGTGCTCATAGGCCCAAAGTGTAATAAGTATGAGCAATCCAAAGGTCGCCCCGTGATTTCGCCTACAAGCCCATAAACCCCCCTGTATAACTCCGCCAAATATACAGTGCCCATGCAAAAGTCACGTTCCTTTCTATCATCTCCCAAATAACACACATCAATGCCTTTGAAATCTTCCCCTTCCGCCCTCGTAATGCATAATACCCTACCGCTATCATTAATATTACCTGCTAACCTTGTCTCCTCGGGATGTGCTGCATACATTACCCCATACGTAAATGATTAACCTCGTTGTGTCAAATCTCGTGCGTATGGACCAAATACTGTGGTTATCACTCCCCGTGCCGCGCTAGGTAGTGCCTGATATACTGGTTCTCCTGTAATAGGGAGTCTCAAAATACGGAACACATCTTCCAATGTTACTGTCATCTCCCCTGTTGGCAGATAAAAGGTATTTGTCTCGGGATTCCATCTCTCAATCAACGCCTGTAACATACCATGGTTACGTGCGATTCGTGAATAATAACGGATTCCACTTAACCCCAAACGATTTATCAATGTCCATTCCGCTGGTGTTACATCCACTCGGATTCGTGACAACAGCGCTGGCACACTATCATTCATCCTCAACCCTGCCTCTGCCTGCATACACCAAAACAACAAACAACCATTCAATCCGTCAGGGTTTTTCAAACATTCTGGAAATTCCTCCAGTAACCGGTATCGGTTATACATAACCGGTATCGGTTCAGTAACCGATACCGGTTCTCCCTAAACGATATCAGTCACCATCAATTATATACACCTTCCTAAAACAACCACCTACGAGCAATAATTTGCTTGTTTATTCCTTTTTATACATACAAACATACCTGAAACCCCTGATTGCCTACCCCGTAACACTTACCTCACCTGCAACCCTTGTTATCATGTTTTCTTTCTCATATCTACCCACCTACTCTCCCCCATCTTATTCACAAAACATGCAGTAGTCAAATCACAAACAAAACGTTACCTCTTGGTTTGCGGTAGCTTGAGGTGGCCCTTGTCTTCCCTCTTGTCCCTGCCTGCTGGATGTTTCTCCTCGTCCTGCCATTATTACCACCTTTTTCAAACCTGCCTTTCTGTCTTCTGAATCTCAGATCACAATCACCTTCCCTGTCTCTTTTCTCCTTATCACTCAAATTTCTCATGCAATTACCTGTCTCAGTCGTCAAAAAGCGTCGCGTTCGCGTATTTAACTTCTTGCATGGCTCTCAAAATTAGAACTTAAGTTGCCACCCTAGCTTTTTTATTTTTAGAAAAGCTCATACCTAAATAACCGGTATCGGTTATGCAACCGATATCGGTCTACTACCTACCGCCGTCGGTTACCTAACCGATATCGGTTACACACCTGGCCTTTTGAAACATCGTCTTTTCTTCATTTTTTTACCAAATTTTTGTCGCGCCCGCCTCTTTTCCTGCATCACAACACCATTATCCATATTTCTCCATCCACCACACATATCATTACAATGTCCATAACATCATCTATTTTACAAAAACAAACAAACCATCAACTAAGGATATCAACAAACTATCAATCTATACATCATTTGGATCCAACTCATCAGATACATATATAACAATGTCACAAAACCAGCCCAAAACGTGTAACATTTCATCACATAACACATCATCCATATATCAACATGTCACTTAAACTCATCATATATTCTATACCACAAACCATCGACAAAATACTTAAAAACATTTTTGAACACAACATGTGGATCAAAACATCATCTCTATATATATATATACAAATTTGCAAATATACAATGTGCCCTGCATCGGGGCCTCTGTGATCTCATCATACAACTAAGCCGGCACGCAGGCTGCAATAACTATCCAAAATCTCGACTCGGCTCGCAGGCCGGTCCCTCATATCAAAAATATACTCGGCTCGCAGGCCGGTATCAAATATACAACCCATACTCGACTCGCAGGCCGGTCTATAATGAATCAATAAATGAATAAATGTAGGCACGCAGGCCTCTATCAACACAACCGGTTCGCAGACCGGTGCCCATGTCCCTATACAAAAACTATGTGGGGATCCCTCAGCTCTCCCCACCACCCTCAGCACCTCTCCCTGCTGGTCCCTGCGGTGCCTCTCACCTCCTACCTGTAACGGACACACCGGCTGTAGCTGCGCCTCCCTGTGACCTCTGACTATGCGAGGTCTCCGCTCGGTGTGCCGCATATGGCTGATACTCAGCTCCGGATTATCAAGGATATCCTCGATAATACACGGGCCTCTCGCCTCGCCTCCATATATCTGTCCCGTGCCACCGTAGGTACTTGGGGTTGGTCCCAGGACTCCTACTACCAAGGTGCCCCGTACTCGTGATGGTGTCGCATTTGGTGGTGCCGTGGCCGTGGTGGTATGCGGGCCTGTACCTGGGCCGTGTGGCACGCTGCAAGTGGCTACCTGCACTGCAGCCAGGGTGCTTGTGGGCCACGTTTGCTCACCGTACTCTTTGCTGCACTGCACTGCACTGTGGCTGTCCCGCCGGTGGTGCCGTCTTTTTGTGCCGTGCTCGTACTCGAGCTCAAGGGCTGCTGCCTGTAAGACCCCTATTCGTGCTCGCAAGCAGCAAAGCTGCTGCCCGTAAGAGCCGCACCCGACCCCTAAGCTGATCTCTCTCTCTCGTCACCGCTACCAAGTCCTGGCCGTGTGGGTCTTTACTCGCCGCTTTGCTCTCGACTGCACCACCACCAAACCCTGTATGCTCCATGCACCCGGCATCATCTATGCCATCATCATTGCTCTCTCTCGTAACCCAATCTAGATCCAAGGGTGTGGTGCAGTGAAGTGGGGCCTCTACATCATCCCTCTGTCTTGACCGAGGGAAGGGAGGTGGCTCGTCTGTCGCAGCCCCCATCTCTGGCGTGCCCTCTCTAGGGGGTATCCTCTCGTACTCTCTGGCCTCCGTCCTGCTATCCAAAATGTATCTGGATCCGAACCGTGAAGCCGTACTCGGCCTCCTCTAGGCGGGTGATGACCTCTGTAAGGTCTCCATATGATGTCTACCGTTGTCAGGCCCTCTAATAAATGCCTGTAATAGGTGACATCCCGCCCTGCAAGCCTTGCCGTGGCTGCCCACGACCCCAACCACCTCTCAAATCTGCACTGTATATGACTCGTGGCCTGGTCGCTGCGGTAACTCCCTCGGCCGATGCATATGATGTGCTCATATGCCCAACAATGCAGCAAAAATGTCGAACAGATACCGAATCGCCTCATCCGGCGATAACCCCAGAGCTCTCTGTATAACTGCACCAGATATACTGGTGCCCAAGCATAACAGGTGTGCTCCTCCACCATCTCATGAAGCACCCCCATCAATGCCCATGGAAAGCAGCCTCCTCTCGAGTCCTGGGAGGGCGGGCGGGTGATCCCATCATCATCGGCACCTGACACGGGCTCGTGTCTCGTGTCGATGCGCATGGTACATGTCACCATACCCAATGCTCGCTGTTTGTGATAGTGTAAGCAGCGCGGCTGCATCTCCAAAACTCGTAATATGCTTTGTCCACTGGCAGCCTCTCGAATCTACCGGAAGACCGCCTCTCCCTCGATAGGTAGTCGAAGGATGCGATACACATCCTCCAACGTGATAGTCATCTCCCACGGAGATGGAACACATTCGTCGCCGGATCCCATCTCTCAATGAGGGCGACCATCAGCCGTGATCTCTCTATCGCTCGTGCCTCTGGACTCCACCAAGTCCCACCTCACGCATGATCACCCCGGTGAGCTGCGGATATGTGTGGCCGCATCCGCACCAACAATGGGGCATCCTATCCAAAGATCGTCAACCGCCGACGTGCCTGCAAAACCAACCCACATCTTTAGACCTACTTTTATCACAACATCTACTTTATCCTCTAAACCCCTTTTATCCCCCAACCACACCCCGACTCTCTACCACCCCACCCAAAACCCAAACCCACTCACCAAAAACCCAACCCAAACCCACCCAACACCCGAAACCCAACACAAACCCACCCAAAACACCCAAAACCAAAACCCACCCAACACCCAAAACCCAACCCACCCCACCCAAACACCCAAACCCACTCACCCAAAACCCAACCCAACCCAACCCACACTCAACCAAAACAAAACCCACCCAACACCCGAAACCCAACCCAAACCCACCCAACACCCAAAACCCAACCCAACCCACCCAACACCCAAAACCCAACCCAACCCAAACCCAACCCACACCCAACCCAACCCACACTCACTCATAACCGACCCCGGTCCCCCCACCGACGCCGGTCAACGACCAACCGGCATCGGTAACCCACAGACCCACCCTGCCCTAAAAATTCGCGACCGATGCCGGTCGCTTAGTGACCGACATCGGTCACTGAAAATTTGCCGCGCCGAACCCGACGCGGCCTACCCCTTTCTTCTTTTTCCCTATTTCTACCTCTCTACCCACCCAAACACCCTAAAAACCTACCCACCATGCCGCCTTGGCCTCTTTCACCTATCTACCCTCTCCCTTTTTCAAATCATTTCCATTTATTCATTATTTTCTACAAAACATTATATTCCTACCCAAATCCCAAAAACAACATAATGCAATAAAATGCACAAAATAAAGAGTTCCGAGCCTACCCGTACGACGACACGTCATCGTGGTGGGATAGGTGGTGGTGGTCCAGCTGGTCTAGCCCCTCCCGCTCCTCCTTCCCGTGCTATAGCTCCACCTCGACCGAGTCTCGCCGGGTCCCCGCCAATCAACCGCCGCCTCCTCCTCACTCCTCCAAAGAAAATAGCTCCACCTCACTCAATAAACCTCCAATCTCAACTCTCCACGCGACAAGTCAATTTGGTTTTCAAAATAACAAAGTGACAATGACAAGCCGTATTTTTCTTTTTATAGGTTTTTCACCCTTAACCGATATCGGTTTCATTTTTCCCTAACGAACCGATTATCGGTCCCTTAACCGATATCGGTCATGTGGAATCGACATCGGTTTGTCTTCCAACTTTCCCCAATTTTATTTTTTACCCTATTTACCATTTGCCCTTTTTTACCACATATCGCCTATATCCACCCTTCTTCCGAAACACTATTTGTTTACCTATTTGGCCGACCCAAGGCCTCGCCCTACCTATTTGGCCCGACCAAGGCCTCAACCTACCTATTCGGCCCACCCACGGCCTCAACCTACCTATTTGGCCCAACCTAAGGCCTCAACCTACCTATTTCGGCCCGACCTCGTGTCTCACCCTAACCTATTGGCCCGACCCAAGGCCTCGCCCTACCTATTTGGCCCGACCTAAGGCCTCAACCTACCTATTTGGCCCGACCCAAGGCCTTAACCTACCCATTTGGCCCGACCCAAGGCCTCGCCCTAACCTATTTGGCCCGACCCAAGGCCTCACCCTACCCATCCGAACCGGCCCAAAGCCGCCACCCAAGAATCTTGGCCCGACCAAAGGCCTCACCCTACCCATCCGGCCCGACCCAAGGCCGCACCCCAACTTGGCCCGACCCACGACCGTATCACTTCAATACCATACCCACAATCAACATTTTATTTTATCCATCCATCATGTACCTTTTGTTCAATCGAGCTCACCTGTTCGTGTTTTAGCATGATTAGGGTCCTTGACTTGATCCGTCGACCAACTTTTCCTAGACTCCAGACCGTGACGTTTATCTCAACCAAACTAACCATTTGGTACTGCCAAACACGCCTAAACGCTTCTGTACCTTACCTTCTATATACCCCCGGAGCTACTTCCTATGCCTTGGATACCTGTGGGATTATATCACCCTTGTTTGGATAAACTATCGACCTTTGCCTATACATCGTTTGGTTTGCTCACAAATCATGTACCCTAGTCGCATTTATTGCATTTCAACATGCGTCTACTTCCTGGACCTACCCCACCACCTTACCATCCTCTCTACACCATATACCCTTTATCAACCCTCTCCCCGATTTCCGCTCACTCAAGCCGTGATAGATTTGAGGGGGATTACCTATATCCTTAACATGAGAAACCACTTCATATTATTGTCCGTGCTACAGCCTTTACAGTAACAAGCTACGACAATAAGGGGCTAATGTAGACACCAAATTCGTGTCTTACGACCCCTTGTGACCCGCATCCCATTTCGCAACCTAACCTCATTACCTAAACTTTACACAATTATTTATTAATTACCTTGTAATTGATAAATCCCCATCACCTCACCTGCCACCTCATTTTGCCACCTCATCATGACCTAGCCCTAATCCTAAACTAACCTAATTAAAACCTAAAACTTGGTCTACACCTACACCCATAACTAATGACCCCTTTCTCGCACCCAAAACCGACCTTCTAGTCACTTGACCAAGCCCGCAGCTGATCTCTCGGGAGAAAAGCAGGGAAGGTGGGTGATTTTACTAAAACAAACCTACTTTTTTTCCTTACCGATGCCGGTTCTACTGACCGCCGTCGGTTACGCAACCGCCATCGGTTTCTGTCAAATGGGCTCCCAAACCAAAACAACGCATCGAATTTCATTTTGGAGATCACCAAAGGATTTCTCGGATCAACAGAGATTATCGGGAGCGAGGAACAGAGTCCAGATCTTCACACGACCAAGCGAGACGCAGTGGAAATACCAAGTGTTTACAAAGAAAGGAGATCAGCTTACATCTTGGTCAAAACCAAGAAGTCACATCTTGCATGTCCTCTGTTATAACATTTCTTATGTTTTTGAACCTCGGTCCTCCTAAATCCGTTTCCGAGTCCACTACCCAACGTGCCTATCAGCATCTAACTTGTTATTCTTTTACCTCTCATCATCTCATTTCCTAATATCATCCATAAACCAGCCTTACAAACACCATAGCTACCAAGAAGATCCTATAACCCACCGGTATCGGTGCTATCGCAATCGCATCGGTTCCTCGATCAAAACTAGAAAAACAACCTTTTCCCTACCCGGCTTCAACGAAACAACTTAATTGATATTTTACGCCTTTGTGTTAATTCATATTAGCAGGAAACCGACCACCTTCGAAAGGAAGTTTTATATTTCCTGGGCCCAAGGCAGCTTCTCATTTATTGTTTAATCAAAATCTTGTGGTCTTGTGTTCTTATTTTGCAGTAGTCCTTCCAAGACAAAAAGGAGTTCTTCGCATGAATCGATCGATCTTTCTCTATGTACGCGCACACCATCTCGACATTCTATAGGTATTCCTCCTAACCCTAACCTTATATCTGCTTTCTAAAAGGAACGAAACATTTCCGAGTGAAACACACATCTTGTAAAGGGAATTTTTCCCAATGTATTAATTTTGATGATTTGTATATCATTATTAATGAAAATAAAGGATTATCCTTATTTAAATATGAATATATGACTTGGGCTGATTACGACTTATCTTTTTAAATATGAAAATAATTTATATGTTATTTCTACATTAATCTTATGATATGTATTAAATTTTTATTTCATCAATTCATTTGAAATTATCAAGTATATTAAATGACAACACATAGAAAATAAGGTAAACCATATGGAATTTAATGTATTAATTATGACAAACAATGAGCTTAAGAGATTAAGGACTTTCCTTAATGAATTACCGTAATAAAATAACTCAATTTGGAATATTATTAGTGAACCTACTTAACGATGAATACTACGTTGAGCTAATTTGATAAGAGGATCTAATGACATATTAGTAACTCATGGAGTTACTATAACCCTTTTTGGGAATATAATATCATGTACCAAAACATTGTAAAGTTTCATAAAGAAAGACTTAGTTACTTCAACTATTAAGGATAACTTAAAGTGTATAAGAATCATAGGTGTTATCTCCCTTAATCTTCTCATAGTATCCTAACCATTCTAGCTTAACATGGATACGAGAAGGGTAGTGAGGACGTAATGATAAAAATCATTATGTGATCACTATCTTTCCTATAGGGATTCTAAAGTGGAACTGAAAGTATCCTTCGATTAGTAGGATGATTCAGACATGGACTCTTCTTCTTTAAAATTAAATCAACTTATTAAACAAAAAATGAATCTAGATAGCTATGTTGATATGGTTTTGTGGTGACGGAAGATGAGTTTCATGAACTTGTGTGTAGTCCTGAAACTAAGCTTGCATAACAATGCTTTATATCCTTGGCCAAGGTAATGTATTATTTAGGTAAATTGTCTTTTCACCATTCCCCTAATTCATTATGTCGATACAGATGTAATGCAACATATATGTTATTCCATGTGGAAACATAGATGATGCACATGTTCTCATGACCTATTAAAGGTTTAACTAAAGTATACAAGTTATACACACTCGGGTAGAGTGATTTAAGGGAGATCATGGAGATATGGATATACCCTTACAACTACACATGGTTATCATATGTTATTAGATGGATTCAGAATATTAAATAATGTTGGATATTTAACAACAAGCTAAATATTAATTTTAATCATTAATTAAAATTAAGGGGTTTGATTTCTTGTTAAGTATCTTAATTTCAATGAATCATAAAATAGGTGTTACATATCATGAAGTTAATTAAGATTTAATATCAAAACTAATGTTTTATCTAATTAAGAAGATTAATTCAATTGTTTATGTTGATATAGAATGGTAAATACATTAAAAATAAATACATTCCTTAATAATTTGATGATAAATATACAATCAACACAAATTTTAAAAGTTATATACAAACATAATAGGGTTATAATTTACAAATATTGCACCATTCTATGAATTCTAGTAATGTGATAGTGATACAAAACTATGAGAATAGACTATATAAAGTGGTGTATTTATGATTGTAAAATATGGGGACATAAAAGTGATCTCGAATAGAATTTCATGTGTAGGACATAATCACCCAATGATTTCATCCTCAAGTTGTTGATTCATCATCTAATGTTGTGATTTATAACTGGAATCTCACACCTTGTGTGTGTGTGTGTGCTTCTAGATATAATTTTTATGGTTAAAATATACGGATCACTCTTCCGTACTTGAAAACAAATCATATTATTGTCTTCAAATCATTTCTTCCCTATTGTGATGCAAACACTCATTTTGGTAATTCATGTACTCCAATATATACAAATTATACAACACTTTTACACTAGCCCAAACTTGCTCAAATTGATTAATTATGTAATCCCTAGCTATATCTCTCTCATCCTTTATTACACACACAACCTATTTGTTTGCATAATGGTCATATTAATCCATAAAATTAGGTTATTGAAAGGAATGATAAGAATATCATTCCAAGCCGTGAAGATCTTAGATGATCATAACACACCACATTTGATAAGCTAAAATAAATTCACTAGAATAACTTTACAAAAGAATTTGTAAACAAAGAGTAGTAATATCATATATTATTATGGAACTCTCATGAGTACAATGAGAATGGGTCTTGCTTATATAGGTAAGGAATATCAATCTAAGAACAATTCAAGGTCATAGATCAAGCCATAAATCAAGGAAAGAACTAGTCATAAAATAAATAGAAAGACCATATATTTAGTAAATAACTAGTCATCAAATAACTAGTAAAGACCATAGATTTAAGAAAGAACTATTCATAACAATTAGATAATATCTTCCTAATATATAAATAAGATAAAATAAATATCCATACATAAGTGGGTGGGGATAAATAAAATAGAAGGTAAATAAATTTCCTAGGTGAACATGAGCTAAGGTAAATACCTATTCTAACCTCCCCCTCAAGTGAATCTAGTGGCCCAAAATAAAAGTGGCATATCTACAGTATGATTCCCGACAACTAGGCCTAATGAGGTACTCATGTATAATAACTAGGAAAAACGGGAACACTGCAAGGTACCCAAAACCATTAATAACAAATTTGAGAGAGAAAAAACACTTTGAAAGGCATCACAAGAAGATTGACTCAAAAAAATCATCTAATGTTGAATAATTTTGGTGTGCACCGTGGTCCGAATCCACTACTTGATTACAAAACTCAAAAATAATTGACACCGGGCTTCACTAGAATAGCTCCATACAAGGATACTGTTAACGTAGTAATGTATAAAGTGCAAATAAACACCAAACATAATTCGACCAATTACTACAAATAGGTGTTCCATGATCTAAGAACAATAACCAAGGAAACAAGGCAAGGACATAAGATCCAAATAAATAGGAGTGCCACAATCCAAAAAAATCCAAGGTAATAAGGCAAGGACACAAAACCCGAAGAAGCAAGATCATCACCACACCCTCCCATACTGCTAAATGGGTGGATTGATGCTACAAATTTGTATGAGTTTTCAAAAAAACTACTCAATCACTGAAAAACTAACACTAGGCTTCACAAAAATAGCTCCCCCATAAGAGAGAATGTCAACATGCCAAAAGTGTCGAAAATACAAATACAAAATCTCTCAACACATAAGAGAGATATACAACACATGCTAAATAAAATGATCTAAACAAGGAGCATTATAATGGAGAAGGTATAGAAAGTGGAGCAAGAGGTCGAATGGTGGAGGATCCATGCATGTAGATTCCTCTCAACTAATTCCTATGTCACCACCAAGAGTGATCAGATATCTACCTTGTTGGTTCTCAATTTAATCTCGCCTACTTGCCCAAAATTTCTCACCCTCATGGTTTGAAGTTTTCTTTTTCTCCTTGTATGGACACGTGAAATATTTCTCCTTCATTTGGTTGGCATTATCGGGTCTTTTCCTTGGGTCATGGATCATATTGAGTCTTGGTTTTATTTACAATTTTCTTTGTCTATGAGAAAGAATTTGTAATTTGGGCATGAATTCAAGGATTCCCTTCCTTCTATTTTTCCATAGTCATGTTTTCCCTGTCAATTTTTGTCCCAACATCCGTGGAAACATGATCCTTTCTGATTAGATGTAGCCCGATGGGTCTTTTTGGTGAAACTTGTCACTTTTGTCACATTTGTAAAAAATACCAAATTGGCCCTATGGTCCGATAGTATCTAATTGGTTATTAAGAAAATATGAAGCAATAGAGCAAAAAGTCTTACTTTGACCCCAAAGAAGGACACGTGGAAGGTTTTCAAGTTATAAGTGGGGAGGCGGGTCTCTCGGGGAATTTTACAGATTTTTTCCTTTTTTGTTCGAAGTAGAGAAGTTATGAAATTATCCACAACTCTGTCGGGGCCCACATCAAGAGTTAAAAGCAGAGAGGTGGGTCGCCGAGGCATTTTGAAACTCTCATGCCCACTTCAACTCAAGTCTTGTCCATGTGGAGGGCTTGCACTCATTTGAAAATTTGCCTCTCGGTTTGACCTTTGAGTTGCGCCAAGGAGACATGTGGAGGTCCATTGGCCCCACCCATACTTAGACATTTTCGTGCGGCGGTGCAACTTTTTCAAACCATGGACACGTGGAGGGCTTGTGCTCATTTGAGGATCTACCTGGGTCTTACCTTTACAGTTGTGCTAAGGAGACACGTGGAGGCTTCCACTAGCTCCTCTCTATACTAAGATTTCTCAAGCAACTTTCTAAGGCCCAAGACACGTGGAAGCCTGTGCTTGTTTGAGAGTCCTTCTTTTGAGCTTCATACCAAAGAAGCATTGGAGAGACATGTGGAAGATTCCACTGGCCCTACCCATACTTAGACTTTTCAACAGATGAGAAGGATTTCTCGGACCCTAGGAATGTGGCACCTTCCACTAGTCCTTAGACTCTTTCAACAACTTTTTTGATACGAGACACGTGGTGAGCCCACGCTTGTTTGGGGTCTCCACTTTTGGGAACCATATCAAAAGTGTGCCAATGAGACACGTGGAGGCTTCTACTAGCTCCTTTTATACCGGGACTTTTTAAAAGGTTGAGGAAAATTTCTTGGGGCCTAGGGCACATGGAGAACCTATGCTCATTTGGTAACTTTCCTATGAACTTCATCTTTTCGGTTGCGCCAAGGAAACACATGGAGGTTTATGTTTGCTCCTCTTTGTACTTGGCCAACTTGGACTCATAAAGACGTATATATGATATAATCCATGCAGAGAACTCATTTTTGAGAGGCACGAATATGCTGTATCCATGCAGGGGCACTAATTTATGAGAGGAATGACTCGTAGGTATCTATGCGAGGGGTCATTTCTCAAGGTGTATTCTCAAGGGTGAAAAGGATTGTTTGTCGATCTAGCCATAAGGAGCCACCTACAAACTATTAAAAAGGGATTTCTTCATGCATGATTTAATAAAATAATGATTAGAAGGACTATCAAAAAGTTATGGCATGACATCCCAGTCATAGTTGAGGGTCTGAGAAATGTGATTAGTTCATGATTTATCCACCTAGCAACTTTGGGTGTAAATTTTTAAACATCACTTTCTGGGACAAACTTGTAACAAGCAAAGGATTCCTCGAATATTCTTATTTTTGGGGGAAAATTTGGGATGAGTGAGCAAGTGAAATGTATAAATGCAATGAGAATACTCTTGCAAAAGTTCGGGTGTTATTTTTACGAGAAAATTTGAGAAAGCCCATATTCCTGATAGACCATCTGAGAAACTTGTTAATTTCCTGTGTTTTAGATTTCAATCACATCAATATGGTTGTAAGTGTAAAACCATTGAAAATCTCTAAGATTGTTCAAAAAACTTTCCCCTGCTAATGAATCTGATAAATCTCAAATTAATCTATGTTGATCTTGGGCAAAATTGTGTCTGCTTTTATTTCAGAATGTCTTTCAAATAGTTTTTCTTGTTCTTGTTGCAATATTATATTAAAATCTCTCCAAATCACACAAGATATCATCCATGTGTTAGTATTTTGGCATTTGTAATTTTATTATGAGAAGATCTTTCATCTGGTAATGAAATAAACAATTTAAAATCATTTTACTTCCACTATGTTGATAAAGATTGTTTATAAGCCTATGAGTGTATCTTAGGCATGATGAACTAGGGGTTGTTAATGTTTAATTGAGTCTTTAGCTTGAGCCTTTGTGTTGAATTCTTAAATATTATGTGAAACCATGTAGATATGGGCCTCCATTGATGCACACCTTCTAGTTAAAGGAATATTTTGGCTATTCAAGCATTCTGTCTATTAGTTTTCCAATTATTGTAAAGGTTCTCAAAGATCTGGTGAAATCAACTTCATCTTGCTTAATTCCCCACCAAAAATTTCAAATAACCATGAATCCTACCTGAAGTACCCCTGTTTGTGTTGTGTATCCAAAAATGAACAAATTCTACTGCAAAAATATACATAAGAAAGCAAGTTTTAAGTGTCTTTAGTAACCCGAACCTTATTCAGAAAATATCTCCATTCTTTAGAAGTGAAAACTTGTGAGAGTTAAATTATGGTGTATTGATCATATTTTCTCAAGGTTCCCTAAAAATTGTGCAAAGAAGGATCTCTTCATGTCCTTCACCAATAGAGGTTACAAAACGGGTCCTCTCACCCTGGTTGAAAGGCATGACCTAAAGTAGTGAGGATAGATCAAATCCTTAATGAAGGTGTTATCCATTTCTCCAATGCTTGAGTGACAAAGATTCAGTTGAATCCCTCCCAGCTACAAAATGACTTATACCATGATTTTTCTGTCTCTAAGTATCTTGTTAAATCTGTGATGTTTCTCGGCTTCCAAGGGAGAATCAATTTGGATACCAACACCGAATGGTGTTGTTGTTGAGGATCTTCAAAGGCATTCTTATATTTTTCCCTGGTAATGTTTCTTACATGATCTAAGTGCAAATACATTGTTTAAACGTCATCCTGTGTTCAAATTTGTAAGAATTGTGTGAAGTTACAAGTTCTATGTGCAATATTTCCAGTTTCTAGTGGTTATTGCACTAAATTTATATCATCAATGATAAATACTGGTAAAGGAAGGTCAGATCTGCTAAGCTTTGTAGGAATTAAGTGTTGATAGATATTTGAAAAGTCATTTATAGTCCATTTGCATAACTAACGTTAAAACCTTACCGGTGACTCTGCGTGTTGATTTTAATTTTGATAAATACCAAAGTGCCTTAACTCCTGCATAAAGTGAAATATTTCACTAATATTTGCAAAGATGGAAAGAAGAAGATCTTTCTTCACTAAAGAACCTACTGTAAAGTTGTTTCTAGAACTAGAAAAGGAAAATTCGTAAGGAAAAAGAGTCTATAAAATAGTTAGAGATCAGAATCAAGAAAAGAGATATCTGCTTTGAAAAGTTATCGACATGTGGTTGAGGATTACCATTCTTGTTCAAGTGATTCTAAATCGTAATCTTCATATAGATCTAAATTCTCCAACTGGAGAGGGGACTTCATTTTGTGTCCGATAAGTGTACTTCTACCCATCCCTATATTTTCCAAAGTTGATAGGGTTTTCCACAAAAAAATTCTTTAGAGGACATTCATTTTGAAAATTATACTCCTATGTTCCAAATACCCCTTGTCCCTCACCATTTTGTATCTCCTGTAAGATCACCTCATAAAAACAATATGGCCCATAAATTGACCCCCCACTGACCTTATTTTGTTGTGAATAATTTTCATCGTATAAATTTTAGAGGTATGGATGGATATCCAAATATAGTGCCACAAGATGTTAGAAATAGATTTCCTAAATTTCAAGGGAATAATGTTATCACTGGAAATCAACATTTAAAATTTTTTGACAATATGATGGAAGACTTTGAGATTGAATTTGAGGATGTGTATATAAAATTTTTTATTCATACTCTTGAGGAGGATGCACATGACTAGTATAAGTCTTTACCAGATAACTCAATAGATTCATGGACAAAAATGAAAAATGCTTTTAGATTGCAATATGGGGATAAGACAGATCCCATGTTTCTTTTGTCTGAATTTGAAAATATTAAGAAGAATCCTAATGAATCTATCCATGAATTCAATACTCAGTTTAATAAGACCTTGAATAGGCTACCTGTAATCCTAAGGCCAAGCGATGTTTCCTGTCTGATAAAATATTCTAATTTTTTTGACAAAAAGGATGCCTATTATTTAAGGGACAAAACCCCAGAACTTTAAGGCAAGCCTTCACCATGGATTTTTAGATTGAAAACAATATCAAAGAAATTAGTAAGCCTCCTAAGGGGGAAGGTATCAAGCTGATCAATCCATAGAAGCCTCAGTAAAGTAAGTCTGTGGATCTAGAAGAGGTTGTAAAAACATTGGCCGGAGTTGATAAGGAAATATCCTATAAACTGGCTCAGAGAAGAGAAGGGGATTGGACAAGGTTCCCAAGGTCAACTCCAAGCCACAAGGTCAAGAAAGATTTAAAAATCATCCCAGAGGTGATCATAGATCATATGACATGGGTAAAGGTCCCGTGGGATTAGGAAATAGAAATCCCCAACCCTAAGAAAGTAGATTGGTGCTGATCCTTTAGCTGATAGAGTTGCCACTGTGGAAGAGTTTAATGGTATGGAGTGGTGTGATATATGTTTCTTTCCCCATTCCCCATGTGATGAAGATAAATAATTTGAGGAATTTGATGATGATGAGACAGATGATGATGCATGCATGATGGATTTTCTCGTAAGTTCACAACAGGAGCAACCTCAAGTAAACTAATAATTGCTAGAACTTCGTTGATTTCGGGACCTGCATTGACAGGTATTACCTCTTCCTCCCACTCATAATTTTTAAATTGATACGGTACAAGATTTTGAGTTTCCTAATAATTATTTTGAGTACTTGAGGGCATTAATGATTAAAAAGTATGATGGAGGAATTCCTTCGTAAGAGGATGATACAGTTGTTAATTAATGTAGTAGTGGCCCAAGAAAAATAATATAATACAAGAAGAAAATTTTTCAAATGGGCAAGGCCTCAAAGCCAAACCAAAAATTTCCCGCATGCCCCGCTTAGCCCCCACGCCCTTTGTTTTCCTTTTTCCTTTCCTTGGCCTCTTGACCTTCAAAGTGACAAAACCTTCGCCTGAAGGGCGGCGGTCTCGTGACCGCCGCCCTAAACAGGCGGCGGTCCCAGAACCGCCACCCCGCTCGCAGCGGCGGTCCTGTGCGCATTTTCCGTAATGCTCTTTTGACTGACTCGCGTGAAATATCACATTTCACCAGCTTTCTTTGCCGACTTGAGCATGAATTAATGTTTTTGGTCCCCGGAAAATGTTTTTCCTTTGTTTATTGTTTAGAGTTCAATTTGGTTTTGGTTTTGAGAGTTGAATTCCTATAAATGCATGGTTTGTGTACATGCAAATGAATGTAGAAGATTTTGGTGAAGAATTTCAGTCCGAGAGTTTTGGTCACCATTTTTCCTTGTTAGAGTCTTCGATTTTTAGTGTTTTGGTTAGCTTGCTTAGATTGATAAAGATAGTTTATTTCATACTTGGTTAGTATTGTTCACTGTTGGTAAGCCACGCACTCCATCTTGTGCAAGCAAGTGCAATGTTGTTTCATCCAATCCAGTTAGAAGCTTGCCTCTGAATTCCTCTTTGCTGTAGATTTGTTTTTACTGTGTCTTGGAGTTCTTAGTTCAATTCATTATATACCTGGTTAGCTTTATTCAGCTGTTGGTAAGCCACATATCCAACTTGTGCAAGCAGTGTCTTTATTTTGGAACAGAATAGCTTGGGAAGCCATTAAAGTTGCAGGTTTTGCTCTTCGTATAGGATAGTTGCAGGTTCTGGTCGCTTCATGTTGCATGACTCGCAGTAAAATCCCGCTAGGAATCGCATAAGCCAAGCTCTGTACTCTTGCGCTATCCCTCTCCTACTCGCATTCTCGGTCTGCATTCTGAGCTGTCCTTGTCCCAAAATCTACTCCTATTGGTGCTAGCATTACACGCTTTTCTGGATCCAAGTGAACACGAAAGAACGAGAAGATCATACTGAGGGGACGAGATCATACACACACCATCGGATTCGCCACTGTTCTATGGAATCCAGGTTTTAAATTTCAAAGTTCTAGTCGATTCATATCAAATAGAGTAGTTAATCACTTTATTTCATTTCATTCTATTCTCGATATTGCAGTGAAGTCATGGGGATTGATAGTTTCTGAGAAACTATGATTCACTCCTCACTTCGAGGTAGGATCGAGAATCTGCAGTAGATTAGATTAGACAAAGCTATTTTATTTATTTAGAATAATTCTACAAATCACACAGGCAAATAACCACACTCGGTTATCTTGTCTGTTTTAAATTATTGTTTAGTTATTATTTCTAGATACGCTTAAAATAGTTTGCTTTCCTTAAAATTGTTAGAATATTTCTTAGAAGAATAAAAGATATATATGTTAGATTTATTTCACGTAGTTAGAATTTGTTTCATTACAGTTAGATTTGCATTTTGTTTCGTATGACAATCACGGGACCTAGAGAGCCCAGGGAATATATATGACCTTATCAGGAGATATACACGAAACAATCCCAGGTCATTTTCCACGTATTCCGCAACCCATAGATCGAATCACGCCAGAGCTCGATATTGATTGGAGCCTTCGAGCAGTCATCCTCGCTGATCGATCTATCACACCAGTCCAAGTTAGAAGGGCCTTCTTTGCCTTAGATTCACAAATTCCACTAGTGCGTGTCGAAGACATTAGATCGCCGCCTAACTAGTTTGTCTCTCGCATATTCCATCCCCACCGGATGCCTCTCGCACGACCTCGGGAGGTCGGGTACGCGGAAGAGTTACTTGTTGATTCTCACGCTCGCCTGTCACTTTTCCGACGCGTACAAAATTGGTGAACCCGACGTGAAACAAACAAATTGCGACATAAAACACCTACTTTCGAATGGAGAAGTTTACACTTTCACTTTAGAATCTCTCATCCACCTTCGCTTCCTTCCCATTATTCTCATGGGTATTCATATACCCCGAATATGTCGGGATTCGATGCATATGGCAGACCCCTCGGGTCTGAGGCATACTACGCCCATGTAATAGGAATCATCACCCTCGCTCTCGCATGGGGTGACAACTATTCAACTAATCAGTTGTCAACACAAACCCCAAGAATCAGATATAGTTCATCTTTTCAAACTGAGGAGTTAGATCAACCCCCTCGAACCCAACAAACAGAACCTTCAGGTTCCAACAATATGACGTTTACAGGAGAATCTAGTTCATCTCCTCAAATGTTACTTAGACCACAAATTAGTAGGCAATCAGATCCATACCTGGTCTTAGATGATGGACAGTCAACACGTTATCCTAGGAGTGAACAACACTCCCGGGGAATGTACCCATCTATAGGAGGTTTACAAATACAACCCGAAATCTCTTTTCAAGAAAATACCTCTATGCCACTGCATACAGGAAATATTCTGGGAGAAACTTGGCAAAATAGCGATCAGTTTATGACAGGATATCACGTACCTTTACAACACCAAGGTATACAACAAACGCCGCTCAGGCAAAGTACCGTGGCTTCACCAAATGAAGTCATTTCAACGTTAGTAGAAAGAGTGAGAGGGTTAGAACTGGCTCAAGCAAGTCAAAATTCTCCGCTCATACAAACAGAAGTTCCAATCCTCCATACCACGCCGGTCGTAGATCTCTCTTACGGAGTAGGCACGTTAGGCATGCCTCCTCAATATCCACAACAAACACCAACAAGGCCTATCATCTCTAACACTATTCCTCCCTGCCTAGTGTCGAATGGGCCAAATTGCCTCGACAATACCCCGTCCTACTTAAACATATACTCTAAATCACCACAAGGAGATATGTTCTCCTCTCCGCTAAGATGTTTGCTCAAACGCAGTGGACCTCCCTATGCCCTCGCCAACGCATACGCTGCACCGTATCAACAACCTATCCCACCACCACTCCTCAAAGAAACACCATCAATGGTCGAAAGCTATGCGAATAGGGACTTATTCGTAATATCTAAAGGAACCCTTAGATTTCACCATACGAAGCATCATGCTTCCAAGACCTCTCCCCGATTTGCCTAAGTTCAAGGGTGAGGGAGATCCAAACGCACATATCAAAGCTTACGCATATACCCATACGAGAATTACTCCTGGGATGGGGTTGTTGCTAAAATATTCCCAAAACACGGAGGGCATTGCTCTCGATTGGTATTATAGAATACCCGAGGCTTCCATACATTCATTTAAACAACTCGTGTCAGAGTTCATCAAAGCCTTCGACATGAACAAACTGCTAAGAACAGGAATCAGGGAATTCTTGCACATCAAACAAGAACACAATGAATCTGTCGCCCATTTCATCCCAGAGGTGGCGTACGCTTCTTTATCTTCAAGAAGTGCTCCAAACATGGATCGATGGAACTATGTGATTTATTCCTTCATTCTCTCAAAGAGAGAAGTGAAAGAAGAAGTCCGTAAGTTCCCACTAAGGACTTATGATGAAGTACTTGAGAGTGCTCGCGAATAGATCAAGCAGCGATAGATAGTGGTCGTAAGACATACGGAGCAAATGGGAGGTTAATCACCTCCACTCAAAATACTACAACTACCACAAATGTCAATCAAGGACCCAAAATCCTTAACAAAAATCGTGGGGTAACAACGGATGGGGTAACCGACCAGCCCAAGAGGGTAAATGTCGTTAATACTCCGTCACAAACAAACAACCAATGAAACAACAACTTTACCCCAACGGTCAATACAATGGATTTTAACCATCCACAACAACAACAACAACAACGGTGAAATCCCATACAAGGGCCAAGCCAAAACTCATTTGGTTACCAAAACCAAAGTCAAAACCAAAAACAACAATTCCAAAACTTTGGTCCTAATAGCAACAGCTTGATCGAATTTTAGGCCACAATACACACCAAACCAACAAAATGGGAATTATAATCCCAATTTTATTGTGGTTTCCATAAAATTCATGGTCACGACACTAGAACGTGCCGTGACTACAATAAATTTATGCAACATTTGCCGTAAGAACAAAGACAGCTTCTTCACGCACTGTTTTTGGCAGATCCCGCCTCATCATCACCAAATACTCGCAGGGGTAGTTTCTCCTCGTAATGCTCCTCAAGATCTTTAATGATCCGCTCCCAAATCATGACAGCAATAGGCTGAATCCAACCGAACAAACAAAGGTGCAAAGGACGGAAACAATGACCATGAAGCCTCGACTTCATTAAATCCGTCAGTCGCGCCACAGTTGGGAGCTCAACCGAGACCTAAGATAGTCAGTTTGGTAGAATTAGACGCTGAACTACCTATCGAAGCTATAACAAGAACACGAGAGTATTTCTCTCAACCAAGCCCAAGTCATCTGCCAGAGACAGATAAGAGTCAGCAAATAGTTGAAAAACCCATCGGTGCCTATGATTTAATTAGTGACCTAACAAAGACCTTTTCACACATTTCATTTTTGGACTTACTAAAGAACTCTCCCCTCACAGAGCTGCTCTTTAGAAGCATTAGGTCTAGGCCATCTAATTAACATCACTCCACCTCCCGAAACACAAGTAAATCACGAGATTTTGATATCCACCTCCGGGGCAGCCGGACAAGGATGTCGAATTCATCTTCGAAATAAGTAAAATGCCCACAGATGCCGAGATCGCACGCCGAGGTGACCCACTTTACACTTGCAAGTGTGGGTTTATAATAACTATGTAAAACGGGCAATGGTCGACGATGGGGCTGAAAGTTAACATAGTCCCTTTCTCTTTCCTCTCAAAAACTTGGATATGGAGAAACAAAACTGTTCCACTACACGAAATACCTCGAGAGGCTATGATAGCCTTAAAGCCACTTCGATAGAACTATAATACGCCGGCCACCTTAGGGCCCAAAACCATCTTGACCGAGTTTTATATTATAGATCGGGAAACTAACTATAATATGATCCTCTACGACCTTGATACATCGAATGAAGGCAATCCCTTCCACGCTATTTCAAGAAGTAAGATTTGCATCCGGGAAAGGTATTTGTAGCCAAAGGTGATCCAAAACCTTTCGATTTGCACCTAGCTGATTTAAAGAAAAGACCAGGGGTGCACTAATTTGAGCCGCCAACAAACCAACTTAATAAACCCTCCGACCCAAAGCCGAGGAAAAGTTGATACCTACAACGGATCTTGAAACTACCAAAGATAGCCAAAACAACTCCAACCCCTAAAGGTAAAACTAAAAAACAAGATCATTAGGGACTACTCGCGAAAATCGTTGATTGATAGAACAAGATTCACCAATGTTCTTACCATTCGATTCAAGAGGCATAGGATTTTCCTAGGTGTTGGTTCCTTACCAGCAGAGGATCTCTCGTATGATAGAAGTAGAGTGTGCAAACGCGCAAGCAGATGCCCCAACATCTACACTCCCGGCTAAGTATTGACTCTCCATTTCGATGGAGCTAAATGTCGCATGGAGCGGGGCAGGTATAATTCTTACTTCGCCCGAGGAGAAGGTCCTCCCATTCTCATTTAAGTTAAACTTTGAATGCACAAACAATGGCGCTGAGTACGAAGCCCTCCTCCTTGGCCTCACCTTAGCTAGAAGAATTGGTATTAATAACATCAGAGTCTTGGGAGACTCGCAATTAGTAACAAACCAAGTTTCTGAAGTATATGAAACTAAAGCCGAACATTTACAACTCTACAAAAACACTGTATTAGATTTAAGCAAGGCGTTTAACTTCATATCCATTGAAGCGATCCCGCGAGAGAAAAATCTTCTCGCCGATTCAATAAAGAACCTCAAAGATCACGTTTTACTCCAAGCAATGAGCTAGAAGATACTCACTTCACAATATCCATTCGTGACGAACCATTAATAAAAACAATGACAAATCCTCTTTTAAGCGGAAGTGAATCTACCATCCTAGACCATGTTGGAAATGATGCGGCTACTTTGGATTATTTAAATGCCTATGCAGCATTACATCTCTCCTATCACATGCTAGATTTATCCCTGATCCCACATTCATCCTCCTACTTCGGAAATCCCGTAACGGATCTTCCGTCACAAAGGGAACCTAACATATACGCAATAGAAAATGGGGATGATTTAGATTTACCTCCAGCACCACCTGAGTTCGAAGAGGGTAACGCCTCTTTAATCGAAGAAACAATCGATGTCAACATTGGGACAAGATGAACCAAGAATATTGAAACTAGGTTCTTCGTTGACACTGTAAGAAGTGGAAATACATACTGTGTTCTCAAAGAACATCGAAGGCATTTGCATTTAATTACAAGGAGATGATGGGAGTCGCACCCCACATGCGGTACACAACCTCGTCACTAGATCGGATGCAAAGCCAATTAAACAAAATCAAGACCCATGAAACCCAAAGTAGCTCTCATGGTAAAAGAGGAAGTAATAAAACTCCTTCGTAGGATTCATCAAGCCACTGACTACTCCCAATGGGTATCTAATATCGCTCCTGCATTCTCAAGAAGAACGGAAAGATACGCATTTGCATAGATTTCGAGACATCAACAAAGCGTGTCCTAAGGATGATTTCCCATTACCATCCATAGACGTTATTGTTGATGCAACAGCTGGTTTTGAACTCTTGTCTCTCATGGATGGATTCTCAGGATACAACCAAATCAGAATATCCGAGCAAGATCAAGCTAAAACCACGTTCATAACTCCTTGGGGAACCTATTGCTATGTGCCATGCCTTTCGGTCTCAAAACGATGGTGCTACATACCGCTGGCTATGACTTATATATTTCACGATTTAATTCATAAAATCATGGAATCCTACGTAGATGACTTATTGGCTAAGGCCAAGAAGCGCCAGTGACCATCCCAAGTACTCCGTCATTCTTTCACGCCTAATAGAATACGGAGTTACGCTAAACCCAGAGAAATGCGTCTTTGGTGTAACAGGAGGAAAGCTCCTAGGTTACATCATATCATCACGAGGGATCGATGTTGATCCAACCAAAATTCGGGCTGTCCTCGAAATGGTCCCACCTTCGAGTGAATCTGGAATCAGATCATTTCTCGGGAAGCTGGGTGCAATCCGGAGATTCATCCCGGACTTAAGCTTCGCTATTCATCCAATCAACAATTTACTCAAGAAAGACTATAGCATTGATTGGACCGAAGACTGCAACGAAGCTTTCAACGCAGTTAAACATTTCTTGCTGTCACCACCTACGCTAATGCCACCTAAGCTGGATCACCCGTTAATCCTATATTCGCGAGCTACCAATGTCTCGCTGGCCTGTATGTTGGCCCAAGAAGACGATGACAAGAGAGAACGTGTGATTTATTTCATTAGCCGAACACTGCTCGACTATGAAACACGCTATACACAAGCAGAGCGAGAATGTCTCGCCATAGTCTTCGCAACCAAACGCCTAAGACACTATATGCTAAATCAAGAAACAAAGGTCATGGTAAAAACGGACCATTTACGGACTTTTCTCACACAAGGTTCCTTATCCAAAAAGGCTGGACGTTTTATAACCTTAATGGGAGAGTTCGAATTAACATTTGTAAATCAGAAGTCGGTTAAAGGACAAATCATCGTGGATTGGTTAGCTGACAACCCATTAGACGGAGGTGATCTAGTAGATTTGGATTTTCCAGATGAATGCGTATACTACATCGAAACTCGACTCGCTATTTCGAGTGCCCTGGTACACCGATATCATTAATTATATCATGGACCATACGCATTCTGATGCAAAATGACACCGCAACAAAGAAGGTGATTACGCATAATCGTAGCTAAATATGTCATTATAGAGCAGGTGTTTCTATCGAAAAGCATTCGATGGAATGCTCTTAAGGTGTGTCGACACGTAAGAGTCCAAGAGGATTCTCCATGAATCCCACAATGCAGGGTATATGTGGAGGCCACTTGGTGGCCATGCCACCGCCGAAAAAATACATCGAATGGGCTATTTCTGCCCACTCTAGAACATGACGCGATAGAGTTTGCACACGCAGTGTCATAAGTGCCAAGAATTCTCTCACGAGATCCACATGCCAGACAAGCTCTACAACCAATCGCTACTCCATGGCCCTTTTCTACATGGGGCCTAGACTTAATAGGGAAATTCTCTCCCTCATCCACAGATGGCCATAATTTTATAATCACGGCCACTGAATATTTTACCAAATGGGTGGAGGCCATGCCTCTTACTACCGTACCTGGTTCTGTAATCGCTAAGTTCATTTTAAATCAAATCATTTGCAGGTATGGTATCCCGCAAATCATTATCTCAGATAATGGAACTTCTTTCAAGAATGAAGAAGTTCGTGAACTATGCAACAAATTTAAAATAAGCCATCATACGGCTTCCTTGTATTATCCCCAAGCCAATGGGCAGGCTGAAGCAACAAACAAAACACTGAAAGCCATTCTCCTTAAAATGGTGAAAGAAAACAAGCGAGATTGGCATTTAAAGTTATATCCGGCCTTGTGGGCCCACCGAACCTCAATAAGAACACCAACGGGAGCAACTCCTTTCTCGCTAGTATTTGGGGCAGAAGCAGTTCTCCCGCTTGAGGTCGAAATACCCAGTCTCCGCATTTCACTACAAGGGATTCTGGATGAAGACGCTTACAGAGAAGCACGTCTTTCCCAACTAGAAAGCCTAGATGAAACTAGGTTAGATGCTGAACAATGGCATAGAGCTTATGCTGACCGAATGTGCCGGCAATATAACAAGAAGGTTTATGAACGCGATATATACGAAGGTGATCTAGTTCTAAGACTAGACAGCCGGATCGACAAGAAGACCGGCGAAGGAAGGAAATTCCGGCCCAAATGGTTGGGCCCATACCGAGTCATGAAGGACTATGGAAATGGTGCATACCTCTTATGCACGCTAGAAGGTGAGGAATTTGGCGAAACAACAATTCCCTCGCACCTCAAGCATTTCTACGCATAAGAAAGCTAAGCACTACCTATATAACTATCTACATTGCATCTTCATATAGATTTAGATCATTTTGTCCACTTGTTCTTACACAAATTGTGATCAAGGAATCTATTCTCAAAGTAATTCATTACAAACTCATGATGTTGTTGGCACAAAACTTTCTAATCATATCTCTCCATTTTCACGATATCATCAATCACTTCAGAATCTTTTATCAAATAAAATCAAACATGACGAAGTCTTAACGGTAACCATACCAAGATCTGCAAGTTTGTTCTCACTTTGATTTCTTCTTAGGATTGGTGTCTTGCCTATGGTCTGTTCTAGAAGCTTCATGGTGTCACATCTATCCCATATACACATCTCTTTGGAAACAAGCATATACTGACATTTTACTCAAAAAGACAAGTCAAAAAGTGATTAAACAGAAAATTTTATTTTTACACATTTCCTGTCTCTACCAACCTTCGGTGATGAGCTTCAAGGTCTCTTACTAGTGACGTAGGGTTGGGAAAGGATGGAAATGCCCTTACTCGCCTATGCCTTGCCCACGGTGATAAACCCATGCTTCTTACAGGTAGCATGGGGCAAGGTGTAGGGGGTCCTCTAGACAATGCAAACGTTAAAAGGTCATAAACAAACTATTCAAACTTTGAGTCAAAAATGAATGAATCGATGTTCAAAATTCCAAGAGAGTTAAAAATCCTAAAACCAGATTTTGTCTACTATGTGGCCATCTACGGGTCTAAGTCCTGGATAAACCGCAAAGCAAGTCGCACTCCAAAACTATGAAGTCATTCGGTGGAGTAAGCTTTAGTTCTCAATTTGGTTCCACCAAAGCTTCGTCTATCTTTCATCACTATCATTTCACCATATTTCATAACTTGCGCCCTTCTTGGCTCTTGGTGATGAGCCCTCGCATCTTACTAGTTGCGTGGAGTTAGGAGTGGGGCAAGTTAATCTGTTCATCATACTGGTTATTTTCATCACTTTGCCAAAACAAACATGAGGTATCCAAATTGCTCACAGAAGCTAAGATTTAAGATCACAATATATCTACAATATCATGTATCAGCATCATGAAACACAAAAAGAAAGCAAGCATTTGCATCATCTGTTCTCCATTGCATACATTCTAGAAAGCATATAAAACATACATCGTAGTATACACGAGGAAGCTGGAAACAGAAAGGGAAAACACGAGTGACAAAGTTTTGATCCAAAACGAATGCATATATATAAATAACCAATGTTTATATACAATGCCATCATGCTCTAGGCATGGTCAAAATGCTCAAAGAGCCCGTGATATACAAAAGAATCTACAAGATACAAAGCAACATAGGGGCAAGTCAGTCCTCTCAACCCCTACGCGACCCCTCCGAGGGTGCGCGCCCTCGCCTAGGACTCCGGCTACGCCGGCGCTCTGAATGCACGGAGGGCTCAGGTCTCGAGGAGCAGCCGCGGTCTCACCACGAGAATGACTCTCATAAGACGCTGGCTGTCCTATAGCCTCGCCAACTCGTACGGAGAGTCGACACCATCCCGGCCACATGCCAAACAGAGCGAAGACGCGCATGCCTACCACGCGCCAAGGCTCCCGACATCTATAGATAGCTCCGCACGGGTCTTATCCATAGGGATCATCGAGAATCGCAGCATACCCTACGGATTAGATCCCGCCACTCTCAACAATCTCTCGCAAAACAAAAAGAAAAAATGAATTAGAAGCTAGGCAAGAGACTAAAAGATACAATATCAAAACATAAGGAGAGATAGCAATTAAAAATCCTAAATTAAACAAACATTGAAAAGATGAGAGGATAACTTACTCGGATCACCGGCCTCCAAGATGGGTCGCTGGGGCCAGCACCCGCCGCAGATGCCGCTGCCGACTGAGGGGCTGCTCCTGTAGTAGGAGCAACATGACGCCCTGCAATAGACTCATCCTCTCCACCATGGCCCTGGGAGAGTGGCTCCAAGCTAGAGTCTCTCTCTCGCACTCGCTCGCCCTCTCTCGCTCGCAAAATATCCCGAGTGTCATGCCACTCAGATCGCTATCATCCGCCTCGCTCCTCCGACCTCCTCTCCGTAAACTCCTCAGAATCGGAGTCAATATCTATGGGGTCATCGCTGCTGTGAGCAGGACCCGCAGCAATCTGAAGCAAAGGTGCCCGGGGCGCACCGGCTCTCCCTCTAGCCCGAACTACCCTCCTGGCTGCAATGGGAGTGCCAGGAGTGATCACTGTCCAACCACGGCCTCTAGGCCCCCCTCTAGCCTCGCGGACTGATCTATAAACTGGTGCCGCTGGGGGAAGCATGCCCGCATATGGAAGGCCGAACTGCTGAGGAACTCTGCCAAAAGGGTGTACCTCCACCCATCCCACGCGGTCGATAAGCTGCCCTGTGGTGGAGCAGGAGATCAATGTAAGGGTCTCCTCGCCCCATATGCCGGCCATAAGCCGGTACGGCGTCGCCTCCATATCTGCTGTGGTAAGGGAGGCAACTGGCTGGTGAGGTGCTCTAAGCACCGACATATCTGACCATCTAGCTGCCCTCACAGCCCCTGGGTCTGCCACCTCTACCCCTCTGCCATAAGGAATAAAATGCTCGTACACCCAACTCATGACTAGAGTCGGGTGGCTCAATGACTGTCCCTGCAAACGGACCACCCTGTATAAGTCATGGTAGGTGGTCCCTCGTAATATCTCGCGCCCTGCATATATCCGGCCATGCCCTCTATCTCGTGCAATGATGGGGGCCCAACAAAGATAGTAAAGTATCCTCCCTTGTCCCCGATCAGCCTCGAGGCAAGGATCCCCATGATAGCCTGTCGAAATACGGGGATGGGCAAAGAAGGAATGGATCGAACTCTCACTCCCTTCTTCGACCCCGCCGAGATGGCCGCATCCCATGTAGCCCGCCCACCGTGCAACTCGTGCTCGAGACCCGCGCGTCTCCAAAGTGAGTCTCCTCCCGATGATCGGGACCCCCAGGATACGGTAGACATCCTCCAAAGTGATGGTCCACTCACCGTGGACCCCTGGCAATCGGAAAGTGTTCCGATCTGCATCCCAATATGAGAATAAGTCACAAAGAATGTGACTAGATGGCGTGACATGGGGCACGCGTGATATACGCAATATGCCGGCCCTCTGTAATGTATCCTCCTCATCCTGAGAAAGGGCATCCAATACCCCCGAAAGCCAATCACACTCTCTCTCTCGGCTCCATCTGATATACTCCTCCCTCACCTGCATGCACCCAAAAACACACAAAATAGGGCAAGTTAGTATCAATCAATATCGAGAGAGTCATAAAAGCATATAGAAATGATAAAAATACAAGTGCAATCTCAAAAGTTAAGCTCTTTTGCATTTCAGGCAAAACCGCCGCCCTGAGCAGGGGGCGGTTTTGTAACCGCCGCCTTAAGGGCGGCGGGTCATGGTAACCGCCGCCCGAACAGGTGGCGGCCATGTAACCGCCGCCCGGCTGTGGCGGCGGTCGTGGTCCGAAAACCCGCGCGGGTTGTTAACCCCAAAAAGCCCAAAATGAGCAAAAAATGACCTTTTTAACTAAAAACAAAGCCTACCCAGTAGGCGCCCCCCCTAGATGGACCTTTTGAACCTAACATTTTCAAAAATAATCCCCCATTGCAAAGAATTTGCCATTTCAAATTTGAAGAGGGAAAAACACAAAATGGAAGAAAACCAACCTGTGATCGCTGAGGTCGGTGTTCCGCTCGTGGAGGCATGATCACGATCTCGCTGCGAACGTTTTGACTCTACTCGCGTGAGAAACCGTCACCGTGGGTCCCAGAGCTCAAAATCAATCAAATCGACTCGCGCAAATGAATAGGAAAATGGGCCCACTTTCATATATATATCGTTCTGTTTCATTTTAAAATGACTTTTTCGCAGGTTTGGAGCGCTGATGGAGGTAAGTTTCTATCCCCGCACGAATGGTACGTTCTCCTTCCCTATTATTTTAGCGTTTATCTTCCAAGTTATTGCATCTATCTGCACTTGAGTTCTCTTTTCATTTTACAGGTAGCGGGAATTTTGATGGCGTCATCGCAACACACGGACGAGTAAGGTATAGCTTCTAACTCCCCATTTCGGGACTGCCATACTCGGACCCACCGTTTTATGCCTCTTCATGGCTAAAACGCTTCTCCGAGGGGGCAATATGTACGTACCCAAAATTGTAAGGTACAATACTGCTGGAACAGTGTAACAAGTGCCCCGATGATGATACAGGTCTCCTCGCAAGGTGTTCGGGATCCGAAAAGCCCCTGAGTATGCGTTAACATCCCGCATGCCCCGCTTAGCCCCCGTGCCCTTTGTTTTCCCCTTTTTCCCTCTTTCCTTGGCCTCTTGACCTTCAGTGATGAAACCGCCGCCCTGAAGGGCGGCGGTCTCGTGACCGCCGCCCTGAACAGGGCGGCGGTCCTGTAACCGCCGCCCTGCTCAGAGCGGCGGTCCTGTGCGCATTTTCCAGAACGCTCTTTTGACGCGACTCGCGTGAAATATCACGTTTCACCAGCTTTTCTTTGCCGACTTGAGCATGCATTAATGTTTTTGGTCCCCTGGAATAGTGTTTTTCCTTTGTTTATTGTTTAGGAGTTCAATTTGGTTTTGGTTTTTGAGAGTTGGAATTCCTATAAATGCATGGTTTGTGTACATGCAAATGGTGAAGAATTTGGTCTGGAGTCTTTAGTCACCATTTTTCCTTGTTAGAGTCTTCTGATTTTTAGTGTTTTGGTTAGCTTGCTTAGGATTGATAGCATAGTTTATTTCATACTTGGTTAGTATTGTTCAGCTGTTGGTAAGCCACAGACCCATCTTGTGCAGGCAGTGTTGTTGTTTCATCCAATCCAGTTAGAAGCTTGCCTCTGAATTCCTCTTTGCTGTAGATTTGTTTTTACTGTGTCTTGGAGTTCTTAGTTCAATTCATTATATACCTGGTTAGCTTTATTCAGCTGTTGGTAAGCCACATATCCAACTTGTGCAAGCAGTGTCTTTATTTTGGAACAGAATAGCTTGGGAAGCCATTAAAGTTGCAGGTTTTGCTCTTCGTATAGGATAGTTGCAGGTTCTGGTCGCTTCATGTTGCATGACTCGCAGTAAAATCCCGCTAGGAATCGCATAAGCCAAGCTCTGTACTCTTGCGCTATCCCTCTCCTACTCGCATTCTCGGTCTGCATTCTGAGCTGTCCTTGTCCCAAAATCTACTCCTATCGGTGCTAGCATTACACGCTTTTCTGGATCCAAGTGAACACGAAAGAACGAGAAGATCATACTGAGGGGACGAGATCATACACACACCATCGGATTCGCCATCGTTTCTGGAATCCGTGTTTTAAATTTCAAAGTTCTAGTCGAATCATATCAAATAGAGTAGTTAATCGCTTTATTTCATTTCATTCTATTCTCGATATGCCAGTGAAGTCATGGGGATTGATAGTTTCGAGAAACTATGATTCACTCCTCACTTCTGAGGTAGGATCGAGAATCTGCAGTAGATTAGATGTGCTATTTTATTCATTTAGAATAATTCTACAAATCACACATGCAAATAACACATCTCGGTTATCTTGTCTGTTTTAAATTATTGTTTAGTTATTATTTCTAGATACGCTTAAAATAGTTTGCTTTCCTTAAAATTGTTAGAATATTTCTTAGAAGAATAAAAGATATATATGTTAGATTTATTTCACGTAGTTAGAATTTTTTTCACATGCTTAGCTTTTGCATTTTGTTTCGTATGACAATCATGGGACCTAGAGAGCCCAGTGGAATCCATCCATATATGACCTTATCGGGAGATATACACGAAACAATCCTGTGTCATTTTCCACGTATTCTCGCAACCCATAGATCGAATCACGCCGTGCAGCTTGATATTGATTGGAGCCTTCGAGCAGTCATCCTCGCTGATCGATCTATCACACCCCAAGTTAGAAGGGCCTTCTTTGCCTTAGATTCACAAAATCCACTAGTGTGTGTGAAGACATTAGATCGCCTAACTAGTTTGTCTCGCATATTCCATCCCCACCGGTCTGTCTCAAAGACGACCTCGGGAGGTCGGGTACGCGGAAGAGTTACTTGTTGATTCTCACGCCGCCTATCGCCCGACGCATGCCTCCTCCCGCCATTACAGAATTAGAAAAACCACAAGCATTGGAGGAACTGGGTGAAACACTTGAGGTTTATTTGGGAACTTCTTTGGTTGAGTCTCAGTTGAATGTGGATCCATTTTTCACTACTTTGATTATTAAAGATAGGTTGTTACATAACTGCATGTTTGACTCAGAGCTTCATGTAATGTAATGCCTCTTGAGGTCATGAATGAGTTGAATATCAAAGTAACAACAACTTATGGGAAATGTAATGCCATGGATTCAAGAGAGGTGTCCAGTAGTTGGATGTGTCAAAGGCTTAGTAGTGCAATTGGCAGCTTATCCAGGCAAGTACTTAACTTTGAATGTAGTAATTGTGGATTGTCCTACTAAGTGGGGAATGTTGTTATCCAAAAAATGGGTAGCTAGTGTGGGTGGAAGTGTGCAAATGGACATGTCTTATGCCACCATACTAATTGAGCATAGCCTTGTGAATTTATATGGTGAAAAGAAAATGTTACATCTCATTGAGGACCCTAACAATGCTTCTTATGAAGTATTGTACACAGATGTTGATGTTGATAAATTTGTGGGATATGCTAATTATAAGGAGCATAAAATTGATGAGTGCAAGTATCCTGAGAAGGTTGGTTCTCCTTGGACTTTAATGTTTGATGGAGCATGTTCTAGATCGGTAATGGTGTTGGTATTGTCTTGATATCTCCAAGCCAAGAGGATTTTAATTTTTCTTTTAAACTCAATTTTGAGTGCACAAACAATATTGCTGAGTATGAAGCACTGCTCTTGGGTCTAAGGATTACATGGAAATATGGTATTAGAGACATTGTTGTTAAAGGAGATTTAGATTTGATAGTCAAACAAGTTAGAAAGTTGTATGCTACAAAGAATCAAAGAATGAAACAATATAAGCATGCAGTTTGGGACTTCATTGAAATGTTTGACTCTTTTAAAGACAAATTAGTAGTATTGGGATCAAAGTTTTAAAATTATACAATGTCTCCCTATTGTGAATATGATGTTGAAATATTGACCAGGCCATCTGTCCCTGACAATATCAAGCACTGGCAGGTATTTGAAGATGATGCTCAGGTCCAAAGGTTTTTGCAAAATAAAGGAGAATTTTCCAATCAAAGTATAGACTGGGAACCAATGGTTTGTGCAGCTAAAGGAAAGGAGACTTTATTTGGTAAGGACATTATTCAGTTGAAGACTAATACTATTCCCAGAGGGTTGGTTGCACTAGAATCAAATTTTGATAATGTTGACTGCATTGTCAATAGACACATGTTAGCCTTGAGAGATGTTGAATAATATGACTGGGCACAAAGGATAAACCTAGGAGAATATGGCTAGGTAACAACTTGAATGATAAGAAAAATAGTCATATGCCAAATTGCTAAAAAAGTATCTGGAATGCTTGGATTGGTCATATTCAAAACTGAAAGCATACAGGGAAGACCTTTTCAACATGAAATACCCCTAGGAAGCTAATGCCAAGCCATTCAGGAAAAGACAAAGACCAATTAATCCCCTCCTTTCCTCAAAAATGCAAGAAGAATTGAAAAATTTAAGGGATGGAGGAATTATATAGCCTATAAGGTACTCCTCATGGGTAGAAAACCTAGTACCTATTAGAAAGAAGAATGGGGACATAAGGTTGTGTGTGGACTTTAGAAACTTAAATAAGGCATCAATCAAGGATAACTATCCCTTGCCAAATATGGATAACATGTTGCAGTTAGTTATAGGTTTAATTTTTATCTACTTTGGATGGTTTTTTTGGGTATAACCAGGTAGTTGTGAAGCAATCAGAAAGAATCAAAACTACTTTCACTACCCCATGGGGTACTTATGTGTATGTAAGGATGTCATTTGGCCTGATGAATGTTGGAGCTACTTTTCAAAGAGCAATGGATGTAGCATTCTCAGGATATATAAATGACTTCATTGTTGTGTATTAGGATGATGTGACAGTTTTCCAGAAGAGAAGTGATCACCTGTAACATTTAGAAAATATGTTGATAAGATGCAGGGAATATGGTATATCACTGAATCCCAAGAAATTCCATTTTGGGGTTCAAAAGGAAAATATTCTTGGACATATAGTGTCAAAAGGAGTCATGATTGATCATGAGAGAGTGGAATCCATTAGCAAAGTTCCTATCCCAAAACCAAAAAGGGAATTCAATCCTTTTTGGGCAGATAAATTTTATTAGGAGGTTTATTTCCAACTTTGTTGAATTGACTATCCTAATCACTAATATGTTGAAGAAGGATCAGAGTATCAAATGGGAAGAAGAAGTTATTCAAGCCTTTACTGGGATTAAGGAATCATTGAAGAATGCCCTGTTTTAGCAGCTCCTGATTATAAAAAGGCTTTCCAAATGTTTTCCTTTGCTTCAGAGAATACCATTGCATCTGTCCTATTACAAAAGGATGATGAAGGAGCTGAAAGGCCAATTTATTTCTTTAGTAAAGCACTATAAGGGGTAGAACTGAAGTATACTATCATGGAGAAACAAGATTTTTCTTTGGTCAGAGCCACAAAAATCTTTAGGCCCTATATTTTGAGTTCTAAAGTCATTGCTTATGTTCCCCATACCATGGTTAAGGATATCCTATCAGAGATGGAAATTTCAAGAAAAAGATGTTGATGGGTAAATAAGTTGCAAGAATATGACATGGATATCCAAACTACAAAATTGGTTAGAGGTCTAGGCCTAACAAAGCTTATGGCAGAGAGCAACCTACAAATAGTTGAGGTAAATGAAGTTGAAGAAGAAAGGTTGAATATCCTTGAAAATTTGATAAATTTTAAATGGTACAAGGATATTATTTTTTATCTCAAACATCTACAGTGCCCTGAGTATTTAAGTAAGAATAAAAAAGAGCACTTAAGTTAGCCTCCCAGAAATACATCATCATTGATTATGGGTTAGCTTGGAAGAACCCTGAGGGAGTTCTTTTGAGATGTATCACTGAAGATGAAGCCCCAAAAATAATTGATGATTTCCATGGAGGAGTTTGTGGGGGAATTTTACAGGGAGAGTAACAGCCCATAAGATCTTAAGGGTTGTTTCTTGGTAATCAATATTTTCAAATATACAACTTTTTTGGTTACGAAGTGTGAGAATTGTTAGCATTTTTCAAGGAGATTAAAAGCTTCAGGATCCCTCCCATTGCAACCTATATCAATTGAAGCCCCTTTTAAGTAGTGGGGGATGGAATTCATTGGGGAGATTTCTGATTCTTCAAGTGTAGGCCATAAGTGGATATTAGTGGCCACATATTACTTCACCAAGTGGGTGGAGGCAATCCCCACCAAGAAGGAAACCCACCAAATTGTCATGGATTTCATTCTAAATTATATCATTTATAGATTTGGAGTACCTACCAAAATAGTTGTTGATAATGCCATGAGATTTCAAGCTAAACCTTTGGTGGCTATGTGTCAAGAATATGGGATCAATTTAACGTATGCATCAAATTATAATCCCCAAGGTAATGGATAGGAAGAATCAAGCAACAAAAATTTATTGAAAATAATCAGAAGAACCTTGGAAGTAAACAAACGAAAGTGGGGTGAGCAGTTGAAATTTTTTGTTTGGGATGATAGAATCACTGTTAAAAGAGATACTAGAAAAATCCCATTTGAATTGGTATATGGAACTCAAGCTCTACTTCCCCTGCATATGCAATTATCTTCTTACCAATTTATCCAACAATTAGAGGACCAAGAGGTCAATCCCTATGATGCTCGTATAAATCAAATTGTGGAATTGGATGAGAAGAGAAGAGAGTCCCACCAAAGACATGTGAAGTTTAGGGAGAAATTGAAGAAGCTATTTGATAAAAAGGTGAATCCAAGAGCTTTCAGTGTGGGATATTTGGTGCTACTATGGGATAGTAGACATGAGGATAAGGGAAAGCATGGAAAGTTTGATGCATTATGGATGGGCCCTTATTTTATTGACATTCGAATTAGAGAGCACATCTTTTTCCTAAAAGACTTAATGGGGAATTGCTTGAGTTGCCTATTAATGATAGGCATTTGAAACATTTCCTTGACTGATTTCTTAGAATCAATACATGCACCATTGTATAGTGTATAGTCTTATGTTTTTGTTATGTTTCATGTTTTTCTGCGTTTAGCTTTTTCCTGGTCCCTGTGACCAATTTTTTTGTTTCTCAATTTGTCTTAGGGATTTGGTTATTGTTCTTTTTCTTTGTAAGATTTTTCTTGACTCCGTTTCCCAATGGATTTTTTTAGCAAATGGTCTATTTTTTTGTTCTTGTGGCACTGCAGAGAGTGCCCATCCCCAAGTCTCGAACCGATGTTGGTGCTCAATTTAATCTTGCCCTACTTACTTAAAATTTCTCGTCTGCCGCATGGTTTGAAGTTTTTTGTCTCCTTGTATGGACACGTGAAATATTTCTCCTTCATTTTTGTCATTATCGAGTCTTTTCCTGGGTCGTGGATCATATTGAACCTTGGTTTTATTTATAGTTTTCTCTATCCATGAGAAATAATTTGTAATTTGGGCGTGAATTCGGGGTTTCCCCTTCCTTCTATTTTTCCATAGTCATGTTTTCCCTATCAATTTTTGTCCCAACATCCGTGGAAACATGATCTTTTTTATTGGATGCAACCCGGTGGGTCTTTTTGGTGAAAATTGTCACTTTATAGAAACAGATAAGGTTAGGGTTAGGAGGAATACCTGTAGAATGTCGAGATGATGTGCGCATACCGTAGAGAAAGATCAGGCTGACTGCGAAGAACTCCTTTTTGTCTTGGAAGGACTACCTGCAAATAAGAACACAAGACCACAAGATTTTGATTAGATAATAAATGAGGGAATCGCTTGGGCCTGTGAAGTATGAAACTTCCTTTCGAAGGTGGCCGGCCTCTCGCTAATATGAATTAACACAAAATACTGTAGAGTACCAATTAAATTGTTTCGTGGAACTGGGTAGGGAAAAGGCTGTTTTTCTTGGTTTTGATCAAAGGAACCGATGCCGGTTACCTATAACCGATGGCGGTCACTGATAACCGATACCGCTGGTTCTAGGATCTTTCGGGCTGGTGTGGTGTTCAGAATGGCTGGTTTTTGGATAGTATTGAGAAATGGGATGGTTAGAAGCTAAGGAATGATAGTTAGAGGCAATGGTACGTTAGATAATGGGTTCAGGAACGGATTTGGGAAGATTACAATTCCAAAAGCACAAGAAATGTTATAATGGAGGACATGCAAGATATAACTTATCGCTTTTTTTTGATGAAGGTGCAAGTTGATCTCCTCACGCCAACTCTTCGGTTTCTTTACTCGTCTCTCGCTTGGTCAAGTGAAGTTCGACTCGCCGATCGCTGACTCTCCTTTGATTAAAAATCCTTCGACCGATCTCCAAAATGAAATTCGATCCGTTGTTTTGGCTGGGAAGCCCATTTACAGGAACCGATGGCGGTTGCAGAACCGACGGCGGCCGAGTAGAACCGCATCTGCTAGGAAAAAGTAGGCTATTTTTAGTAAAATAGCCCACCTTCCCCGCTTTCTCCCGAGAGACTGGGCCATGCGGGCTTGGTCAAGTGGCTAGAAGGTCGGCTTGGGTGCGAGTAAGGAGGCATTAGTTATGGATGTGAGTCTGACTCAAGTCATGGGTCCTAATTAGGTTAGTTTAGGTTAGGGCTAGGTCATGATGAGGTGGCCAAGTGAGGTGGTAGGTAAGGTGATGTGGATTTATCAATTACAAGGTAATTAATAAATAATTGTGTAAAGTTTAGGTAATGAGGTTAGGTCATAAATGGGATGCGGGTCACAAGGGGTCGTGGAGACACGAATTTGGTGTCTACATTAGCCCCTTATCGCCGTAGCTTGTTCGTAAAGTCGCGCATGACAATAATATGAAGTGGTTTCTCATGTTAAAGATATAGGTAATCCCCTCAAATCTATCACGATTGAGTGAACGGAAATCGTGGATAGGGTCGATAAAGGGTATATGTGGTAGAGAGGATGGTAAGGTGATGGTGTAGGTCCAAGGAAGCAGACGCATGTCAAATGCAATAAGACGACTAGGGTACATGATTCGACGAGCAAACCAAAGAATGTATAGGCAAAGGTCGATAGTTTATCCAAACAAGGGTGATATAATCCTCGTATCCAAGGCATAGAAGTAGCTCCTGTGGTATATAATGTAAGGTACAGAACGCTTAGGCATGTTCGGCAAGCACTCAAATGGTTGGTTTGGTTGAGATAAACGTCACGGCCCAGGTCAGGCAAAGTTGGTCGACGATCAAGTCAAGGACCCTAATCATGCTAAAACACGAACAAGTGAGCTCGATCAACACAAGGTACGTGGATGGATGGATAAAATAAAACGCTGGTCGGGCCAAATAGGTAGGGCGAGGCCTGGGTCGGGCCAAATAGTAGGGCGAGGCCCGGGTCGGGCCAAGTGGGTAGGGCGAGGCCCTGGGTCGGGCCAACAGGTAGGCGAGGCCTTGGTCGGGCCAAATAAGTGGGGCGAGGCCTGGGTCGGCCCAGTGGGGCGAGGCCTGGGTCGGGCCAACAGTAGGGCGAGGCCTGGGTCGGGCCAACAGGTAGGCGAGGCCTCGGGTCGGGCCAATGGTAGGGCGAGGCCTGGCTCGGGCCAAGGGTAGGCGAGGCCTCTGGTCGGGCCAACAGTAGGCGAGGCCTGGGTCGGGCCAACAGTAGGCGAGGCCTGGCCGGGCCAACAGGTAGGGCGAGGCCTCTGGGTCGGGCCCTGGTAGCCAACATGGTAGGGGAGGCCTGGTCGGGCCAACAGGTAGGCGAGGCCTCTGGCCGGGCCAAAGTAGGCGAGGCCTCGGGTCGGGCCAACTGGGTAGGGCGAGGCCTCTGGGTCGGGCCAACAGGTAGGGCGAGGCCTGGGTCGGGCAGTAGGCGAGGCCTGGGTCGGGCCAACAGTAGGGCGAGGCCTCGGGTCGGGCCAAACAAGTAGGGCGAGGCCTGGTCGGGCCAACAGTAGGGCGAGGCCTCTGGGTCGGGCAAACAGGTAGGGCGAGGCCTCGGGCCGGGCCACCAAGGGCGAGGCCTGGGTCGGGCCAACAGGGGCGAGGCCTGGGTCGGGCCAAACAGTAGGGCGAGGCCTCGGGCCGGCCAACAAGGCGAGGCCTGGTCGGGTCGGGCCAACAGGTAGGCGAGGCCTGGGTCGGGCCAACAGGTAGGGCGAGGCCTTGGTCGGGCCAATGGGGTAGGGCGAGGCCTCGGGTCGGGCCAACAGGTAGGCGAGGCCTGGGTCGGGCCAAATAAGTAGGGCGAGGCCTGGTCGGGCCAAGTAGGTAGGCGAGGCCTGGTCGGGCCAAACAGGTAGGTCGAGGCCTGGGCTCAACTGGTAGGGCGAGGCCTTGGGTCGGGCCGGACCAGGGAACAAATGTTGTGCAACAAAGGTGGACAGAGGCGATATTGGTGAAAAAGAGGCAAGGAGTAAGGAACGGCAAAGAATGGGGTAAAAGAGGTATCAAACCGACGTCGATTCATCATGACCGATATCGGTTAAGGGACCGATACCGGTTTCCTAGGGCAAAAGGAAACCGACATCGGTTTAAGACGAAAAACCTATAAAAAGAAATATACGGCCTGTCATTGTCACTTTTGTTTTTTGTAATCCAAATTTTGACTTGTCTGACGTGGAGAGTTGATTTGGAGGGGTATTGAGTGAGGTGGAGCTATTTGATCAAGTGAGAGAGTCGATAGTGGGCCCGAATAGCCGAGGAGGCGGCAGTGATCGATGGCCGGGACCCAAAGCAGATCGTGATGGAGCCATGGCACAGCAGCAGAGGAGCCGGAGGGGCCGGACCAAATGGACCGCCACCACCCATCCCACCACGACGACGTGTTGTCGTACCGGTAGGTTCTAAACTCTTTATTTTGGTGGTTTGGTTGAGTTATGTTGTTTTTGGGATTTGGGTAGGAATTGGTAGTTTGTAGGAAATAATGGGTAAATGGAGGTAATTTGAGAAAGGGGGAGGGTAGATAGGTTAGATATGCTAAGGCGGCTAGGTGTGTAAAATTTTAGGGTTTTTGGATGGGTAGATGGGTAGAAATAGGTAAAAAATGAGTTTTGGGGGCCGCGCGCGGGTTCGGCTCGGGCAGTAAACAGGGACCGATGTCGGTCACTAGACGACCGGCATCGGTCGCAAAAACAGAGGCTGAGGTTTAATAGGGGGACCCGGCATCGGTCTCGTATCGGCCGGTATCGGTGGGGAGGGAGGGGTTGAGAGTGGTTTTTAGGGTGTATGGTGTTGGGGTGTTGGGTTGGGTGGGGAGTGGTTTTTAGGGTGTATGGTGTTGGGGTGAAGGTGGATAGGGTGACTTGGTGGGGTGGGTTGTGTTGGGTTGGGTAGGTAGAGTGGGCATGGGTGGGGTTTAGGTGTTGGGTGAGAGGTCGGGAAGGTGGATGGGGTGGGGTGGGTGGGTCAGTGGGGAGTGGTTAGGGGGTATGGGGCAGAGTGAAGGTGGTAGGGGACTTGGTGGGGTGGGGGGTGGGTTTAGGTAGAGAGTCGGGGTATGGGTGGGGTTTAGGTGTTGGGTGATAGGGGAAGGTGGATAGGTGGTGGGGTGGGGTGGGTTGTGGTTGGGTGGGCAGGTAGAGAGCCTGGGCATGGGTGGGGTTTAGGTGTTGGTCGATAGGTGGAAGGTGGATAGGGTGACTGGTGGGGTGGGTCAGGTGGGTTGGGTTGGGCAGGTAGAGAGTGGGGTATGGGTGGGGTTTAGGGGTGGGTGATAGGTTGGAAGGTGGATAGGGTGACTGGGTGGGGTGGGTCAGGTGGGTGGGGTGGAGTTGGGTGGGCAGGTAGAGAGCCTGGGCATGGGTGGGGTTTAGGATGGGGTTTAGGTTTTTAGGTTGGGTAGGGTGGTAGGGGGTGTGGGGTGGGGTTGAGTGGGCAGGTAGAGAGTCTGGGTATGGGGTTGGGTTTAGAATGGGGTTTAGGTTTTTAGGGTGGGTTTCTGTGGTGGGGTCGGGGTGGGGGTGGGGTTGAGTTGGGTAGGTAGAGAGTCGGGGTATGGGTTGGGTTTAGGATGGGGTTTAGTGTTTTTTAGGTTGGGTTTCGGGTGGGTAAGGTAGCGTGTTGGGGTGGGGTTAGATTTTGGGTGTTACAAAAAAAAGGGGGGTAGATGGGAAAGTAGATGTTATTAGAACGAGTGGGTCTAAGAATGTGGGTTGATTTTGCAGCACGCGCCAGCTGACGATGCGTGATAGGATGCCTCCACTATTGAGTCGGATGAGGCCACACATATCTGCGGCGCATTGGGCCATCATGCGCGAGGTGGGGCTTGGCGGGGTCCAGAGGTACAGAGCGATCGACAGAGATCACAGCCTGATGGTCGCCCTCATCGAGAGATGGGATCCGGCGGCCAATGTGTTCCATCTGCCGACCGGGGAGATGACCGTCACATTAGAGGATGTGTATCGCATCCTGCGGCTACCGATCGAGGGAGAGGCCGTTTTCCAGGTGGATTCAGAGACTGCCATGGATAGCATCCTGCAGGTTTTTGGGGATGCAGCCGCGCTTCTTACATATCATAGCGCGAGCATTGGATATGGGGACATGTACCGCGCACACAGACATGAGACACGGCTTGCCGTGTTGATGATGATAGGGGTCACCCGCTTCGCCTCCCGGATTCAGAGGGAGGTCGCCTCCCACGGCATCGATGGGGGTGCACCGGAGATGGTGGAGGAGCACACTGTTGTTTGCATGGGCACCAAGATATCCGGTGCAATTATACACAGGAGTTATGGGGCTATCACGAGGAGGCGATTTGGTATTTGTTCGACCTTTTGTCAGATCTGTTGGGCATACGAGCACATCGTATGCATCGTGCCAAGAGGGCTACCCCAAAGCAGCTGTGGCACAGGCACAGATCGTATACCGATATGGCTTTCAGAGGTGGTTGGGGGTTGTGGGCCAGCCACGAGCAGTTGTTGCAGGTCGGGATGTGACCTACTATAGACATATGCTAGAGGGCCTTACCGCAGCAGAGACATTATATGGAGACCCCACAGAGGTCACCACCGGGCAGAGGAGCCCGCATACATACCGCGCCCGATCCAAAGATACATTCGGATAAAGCAGGATCGAGGCCGGGAGAGTACGAGCGATACCCAGAGAGGGCACGCAGCAGATGGGGCCGCCACAGACGAGCCACCTCCCTTCCCTCAAGACAGAGGGATGATGTAGAGGCCCCACCGCCAAAGACCACGCCTCTGGGATCCAGACCGGGCAATGAGAGACCAAAGCAGGAGGGTGTGGATGATGCCGGTGCACGGCAAAGACATGTGGTCCGGTGGGTCTGGAGAGAGCGCGAGGGAAAGACACCCCGCACAGCCAGACTTGGCAGCGGTGACTGCAGAGAGAGATCAGCTCCGGGCAAAGCAGCTATGACACAGGATAAATGTCGCCGCACAGTGCACAGATAGGGGTTTTACAGGGCAGCCTAGCCCAGCTCGTGCATGTGCACAGCAAAGACCACCACCAGAAGAAGAAGACAAACCCACAAAAAGTGCAGTGCATGTGCACAGCAAATGCATCAAAAAGAAGACACACCACAGCCCGATACCACCACGGCCACAAAAAGCAGTGTGCAGCACAGCAAAGACTCCACCAGCCGCCACACCCACAAAAAGCAGTACTGTGCTCTGGGGATAGTGGTGTTAGGTGCCAGGGGACCAGCCCAGTTCCTTCAGTGGCGCGAGATCGCTATATGGAGGTTAGAGCAGAGGCCCGTTATTATCGTGGATATTCTCGATAACCGAGTCGAGTATCGTGCATACGCAGCAAGATAGAGAGCAGTAGACCTCGCATGCCCAGAGATCTCAGGAGGGGGGCACACACACCGGCGTGTCCGTGACAGCAGGAGGCGAGAGGCGCCACAGTGGACCAGCGGGGAGAGGTGCCGAGGGCGGTGGGGAGAGCCGATAGATCCCCGACGTGGTTTCAGATAGGACACGGCACCGGTCTCGCGAACCGGTCAGATTGACAGAGGCCTCGCGTGCCTACATTTATTCATTGTTTTGATTTATTTATTTATTATATACTGCCTCGCGAGCCGAGTACGGGTCAGTACATTTGATACCGCCTCGCGAGCCGAGTATATTTTTGATATGAGAGACCGCCCGCGAGCCGAGCCGAGATTTGTGGTAGGTATTGCGCCTCGCGTGCCGGCTTTGGTATATTATGAGATCACAGAGGCCCCATGTAGGGCACATTGTATTTTTGAAAATTTGTATATATATATATAGATGATGTTTGATCCACATGCTGTGTTTAAAATGTGTTGAAATATGTGGTTAATGGCTGGTAATATATAGAATGTGTGATGAGTTTAATTGACATGTTGATAGATAGATGATGCTGATGTTTTTGTGCGTATATATGAATGACAGGTTATGTGATAAATTGGTGGTTTTGTGACAGTGTGATATATGTAACTGATGAGTTGGATCCAAAATGATGTATAGATTGATAGTTTTTTGATATTTGTAGTTGATGGTTGTGTATTGGTATAAATGATGTTTAATGAAATTATAATGCTATGTGTGGTGGATGAACAAATGTGGTAAATTTTGTTGTTTATGCAGGCAAAGAGGCGGGCGCGACAAAAATTTAGAGGAGAAATGAAGAAAAGAAACCTGTTTCAAAAAGGAAGGTGTGTAACCGATATCGGTTAGGGAACCGATATCGTAGTCATGATCGATATCGCTAAATAACCGATACCGGTTATTTAGGTATGAGCTTTTCTAAAAATAGAAAAGCTAGGGTGGCAACTTAAGTTTTAATTTTAGAGCCATGCAAGAGGTTAAATACGCGAACGCGACGCTTTTTGACGACTGAGACAGGGATTTGCATGAGAGATTTGGGTGAGAAGAAGGAAAGAGACAAGGAAAGTGAATTGTGATCCGAGGTTCAGAAGGCAGAAAGACAAAGTTGAAAAGGGTGGTGATCATGGCCGAACGAGGAGAAGCATCCAGCAGGCAAGGACAGGAGGGCAGACAAGGGCCACCTCAAGCTGCTGCAACTCAAGAGGTATTGTTTTTGTTTGTGATTTGATTACTGTATGTTTCGTGAGTAAGATGGGGGAGAGTAGGTGGGTAGATATGAGAGAGAAAACATGATAACAAGGGTTGCAGGTGAGCTAAGTGGTACAGGGTAGGCAATCGGGGTTCTGTGTATGTTTATATGTATAAAACGAAGAAACGAGCAAATTATTGTCGAGGTGGTTGTTTTTAAGAAGGTGTATAAAATCGATAAAGGACCGTAGAATGTTAGGAGAACCCAGATCGTTTAGCAACCGATATCGGTTACGTATAACCGTACCTAAGCATCGGAGAAATTTCCGTAATCGTTTGAAAAAGACCCTAACGGGTGAATGGTTGTTTGTTGTTTTGGTGTATGCAGCAGAGATGTGGTTGAGGATGAATGATAGTGTGCCGTGCCACCGTTGTCGCTAATCCGAGCGGATGTAACACCAAATGGAATGGACATTGATAAATCGCTTGGGGTTAAGTGGAACTGCTATTATTCACTTAATCGCACGTAACCATGGTATGTTACAAAGCGCTGATTGAGAGATGGAATCCCCGAGACAAATACCTTCTATCCGCCAACAGTGAGATGACAAGAATATCGAAGATGTGTTTCGGATTTTGAGACTCCCTATTACAGAGAGCCAAGATATCGTGCACTACCTAACGCGGCACTGGGAGCGATAATAAAGCAGATTTGGTCCATACGCACGAGATTTGACACAATGAGGTTTATCGCTTACATATGGGGTAATGTATGCAAAGACACCCCGAGGAGACAAGGTTAAGTGATATTAATGATAGCAGAGGGTATTATGCATTACCGAGGGCTAAGGGGGAAAATTTCCAAAGGCATTGATGTGTGTTATCCGGGGAGATGATAGAAAGGAACGTTACGTTTGCATGGGCACCGCATATTCGGAGCTATACAGGGTTTATGGGCTTCAGAGGCGAAGTCACAGACAACGTTGATTGCTCATACTTATTATCACTGGGCCTATGAGCACATTGTTTGTGTGCGACCAACAGGCCGATCTATACAGCAGGAGAGACCGGAGTACGAGGTCGGGATTCCGACGATGGGTCCGCATGTAACAAGAGGCAAGATCTCAAAGCCGTGCCGGTGACATTGAGTATTACAGTGTGTATGGGAGAGAGTGACAGCTATGGATATCTCATTGAGGTCTCTACGGAACTATATGGTAACCGAAATCATAGCCGAGGAGTTGAGAGGTGTAGAGCGATCGAGGTGGATCGGGCACAACAGCCAGTGAATATGAGAGGATTCCTATAGATCGCGTGCATGCGACAATTTGATTTTTGTGCAGACATACCACAGCTTATAGACCATATATGAGGATCGATGCCGAGGCAAAGATTCTCACCACCCCGCCAACACCTCCGTAAGGGCCCGAGGAGATAAAGCACCGATCGCAGGTAATGGATGTAGGAATGACAGAGGCCTATAGATTATGGTGGTAAAGCAGAATCGCGAGGTGTACGTGAGCGCCCGACACAAAGCTGGTGATTACAAAGCAGAGAGGGATCGTCTCGCAGCGCTTGGTTCAAAGCAGCTCCAAACGCAGTGAATGAGACAAGAGGATTGTTAGTGGTCATGAGTCACTGGGCGGCGAGACTAGAGGCTGGAGTTCTCCATGCGAGAGGGCGTATTCATATGTTACAGGAGAGATTGGCAGATCAGTGGGCGGTACCAATAGCCGCGGTACCTTTGAGGACAGAGAGGCCCGGCGAGAGGGGTCGACGATCACGATCATCACCTAGTTCGGGATGAGTTGTGATGGTCTGAGTATATGTTAGCGAGGTATAAGAATAAGGATGCCGACCTGCGTGTCGATGATAGAGAAGATGTATTTGTTTAACATCTAAATAAAACTGAATATGTATGTTGATTTGAGTTATGATAATAATAAGATTGTCGGTGTTTTGATTTTCGGTGTTTCGAAAAAAGGATAAAGAGAAATGTGATTAAAATAAAAATACACAAAAATATTTATATTCACCACACAAGATAGGTTATGGTAGGGGATGGTCGAGCTAACCTTGGGAGACCCCATGTCTCCGAAGTGCTGCCTACATAGCCCATTGCACAAAGCAAGGAAGGGCCTCAGACCGATGTAGTTCTCCCTTAGGATCAGGGAGGGGTGATTTTAGGCAATTTGGTGTGGTTTAGGCAATTTGTCGTTTGGTAAAAAATTTGATGTTGGTAGGGTAATGTTGTTGGTGTAGGTAGGATAATATTGTTGGTGTAGGTATAGGTAAAGCAAAAGGTTAGCATACCCAAGTAGTAGGGAATAGTGTCCTGATTAAGATCAACACACAATTCTAGATGCGAGGCAAAGCGGAAAGAGTGCTCCGTAGGTGAAAAGAGCTAAACAAACCACACAACGTAGAACGAGCCTGAAGCCCTAAGTGCCGTGTATAGACGAGAAGTCCATAGTTGAAAAGAGTCAGATGATCACAATATATGTCAAAAATACGTTACGCCCTTGAGTAAAAACAAATGGTGAGGTGATGTGGATGATATAGCCGAGGTACAAAGAACTTGTTACAACGAAAGAGAACCTACCCTAAATAGACAAGTCCATGACCCAAAAGTTCTTTTTTGAATGAGGCTTTTATTTTATTAAATGTAGACCGATCGATGCGGAAGTCTATAAGGGATATTGATTGTATTATTCTTGAGGTCTTCACGATCGATCAATGCGAGAAGCTTCTGATAAAGGTCGACGTGTATAGCTGTCCTTCTGGGGAGCAATTTCATTTATAGAAGCAGAGATGATTTTAGTGCATAGTCTGTCCTTCAGGAGAGCAACATTTATATAGAAGAAGAATAGTTTGGCATATAGCCGTCCTTCGAGGGAGCAATATATTTAATTTTAGATAACTAGATGTTCTTTTCGCGTGAAGCATCTAGTTTAGTAGGAAGTTTGACTCAAGAAAATCCCATAAGAATACGGCTTATTTTAATACTTTAAAGTCATGGACTAGACTAAAAAGGGGAAGGCATTATCAGGGGAGGTGAGGGGTGATTTTGATTTTATTCTGAGATATAGAAAACAAAGTGTATGAAGCGGTAAATGAGCTCAAGGGACGAGCAAAGAGGTAGATAAGGAGTGATATAACACTAGATTCAACAAAGAGAATGGTCGAAGATGCAAGGCATTAGGGGTTCTGTGCTCAGTACCATTGCTTAAGCTAAACGATAAGTGCCTGATCCATAGGTGTGAGTGATTATATAAGGCCCAATCCAATTGGGAGCAAATTTTCCACGTTTGCTCTTTTCTAGTTTGGTTACATGTTGATTCTCTTTGAGGACAAGATCACCAACCTTAAATGTACGCTCATGAAGTCGCTTATCATAAGCACGCTTGATGCGTTTTTGATAGATTTGGAGGTGATCGAGAGCTGTAAGACGTCGTCGTCAAGAAGGTCTAATTGGGCTAAACCGCTCTTGGCGGAAATCATCGTTGGTGAGAATATCTTGAAGAGATATTCTAAGGGAGGGTATTTGTATTTCGAGAGGCAAAAAAAGCCTCTGCACTCATATACCAATGAAAAGGTGTGGCATTAGTGGAGGTACGAATGCTAGTACGATAAGCCCAAAGGGCAAAGGGAATGTGATCGTGCCAATTTCTTCCGCATTCATCTGATTTACTTTCATGAGGATTTTGGTTAGAGTTTTATTAGAAGATTCATTTCACCATTGGCTCCTCATGGATAAGAAGGCGATGAGAAGCTAAGTTTGATACCAAAGTTGTCACAAAGGTCTTCAGAACAACTTATTTTTGAAAGATTTACCATTATCTCGTTATTAAGCGATGAGGAATACCAAAACGATGATAATGTGATGGTTAATGAATTCGACAATTTTTTTTTTTTTGATTGAAATGAGTGGAACGGCCTCCACCCATTTTGTGTAATATTCGGTCGTTGTGATTATCCAACGGTGACGTTGTGAAGAGGTCGGGTGAATCTCACCAATAAGGTCTAAACCCCATTGTGAGAAAGGCCAAAGATCTCGTGCGACCTGTAGCGGGTGGCTAGGAGTATGTTGAAGATTGGCATGTTGTTGACACATGACACAACGCTTAACATATTCGTAAAAACGTTATCGAGAGTAGGCCAATAATAACCTAGGCGAAGGATTGCTTAGCCACGGCAAGGCCACTAAAATGTCCACCACAAATCCCATCGTGTACTGTTGGATGGTATAGGTGACTCGCACTGCTAGTTAGACAAACAAGGAGGATGCCATCAAAGCCACGTTTATAGAGGAGTCCTCCCATGACAACATAACGCGAAACACTTTTAAGAAAAGCACGTTTTCCGCTACTAGTAAGGTCGTGGGAGAACCGAGATCGTAAGGTAGTCGTGAAATTGGTGGTACTGTATCCCCGCGAATTAGTAGACACAAAGATTTATCATGCAAACTACCGGGTGAATAGATGGTGCAAAAAGTGCTGGACCACAACGAATAATTCGTAGTCAACAAGGCAAGGGAATTTGCGAGGCTAAGCAAGCCATAGTATCCGCAAATTTGTTAGTGGAGCGGGAATGGCTCAGATAGAATAGTGGGTAAATAAAGCTAGAAGTGAATCCACATGGTGTTTGTACTTTTGAAGTTCCTCGTTTTTACATTGGTAGATGCCCGTAACTTGATTGACTACCAATTGAGAGTCGCCAAAAATGTTGATAGATTTGATACCTAAGTGTAACGCAACTTGGAGACCTAGAACAAGGGCCTCGTATTCCGCTGTATTATTAGTGCAAGGGAAATCAAGTCGGAATGAAAGAGGCATAGGTTCAGCGTCAAGAGGGATGAGAACAATGCCGGCTCCTCCGCCGCTACGGCACTTAGATCCATCAAGAAGAGGGTCATTTGATACGACACTTCTCCGAGCGAAAGAGTGGCGATGAGTTCGCTCTGGGAAGGTAAAATTGGTAAATTGCTCCTGTGCAGAGGGGCCTCCGCAAGTCGATCCGCAAGAGTTTGTCCTTTGATTGATTTCGTTGTATAAACTCAAGGTCGAGGTCGGCGAGGAGCATGAGCCATCGAGCGATGCGCTGGTTTAGGTGTGGTTTGGCGCATATATATAATGAATGGGGTCCGTGTTGGTGATGACGAAAGTTTTGTGATTCAGAGGTAATGTCTGAGTTTGGTGGCGACGAATGATAGGCTGTGCACAATTTTTCTACATGTGTATACCTAGTCTCGTAATCCACGAGGGTACGACTTATATAGTAAACGGCCCGCTCTCGGCGTGTCGGTCTCGATGGGGGCAGCAGCATAGCTCCTATAAGATGGTCAGCATGGTGAAAGATAAAGGTAGAAAGGACGGTCGTCCCGGGGTGGGATAAGCACAGTGGTCGCAAGAGATATGTTTTGAGAGCTTCAAGGCTTGGTGACACTCCTCACCCATCAAAGGCAACGCCCTTTTTAGAAGGTGATGAAAAGGGTGACATCGATCCGAGAGTTGGGAAATGAAACGCCGGATGGATCAAGTTTACCCCGCAAACTACGCAATTGTTTAAGGTTTTTGGGTGGGGGCATTTCTAGGATAGCTTTTACTTTAGATGGATCGACCTCAATGCCACGTGAAAGAGACGATAAAGCCTTAAGTTTTCAAAGGACACCAAAGACACATTTCTTTGGTCAAGACTGATGTAATATTGTAACAAAGCATCAAAAATATGGTTAAAACATCGAGATGTTCACCGCGATGTTTAGACTTGCCAAGAAGATCATCGACGTAATCTTCGAGGATAGTGTGCATAATGTCATGGAAAATGTAGGTCATAGCCCGCCGATAGGTCGCACCAAAGATTCTTAAGGCCAAACGGCATTACACGGTAATGTAAAGTTCCCAAGGAGTTATGAAGGCGCTTTGTGTTGATCGGGCAGGGCAACCAAAATTTGGTCAGAACCTCAAAAGCCATCCATGAGAGAAAGCATTTCATGACTCGCAGTGAGATCAACAAGTCGATCAATACTGGGAGGGGGAAGTCATCCTTAGGGCAAGCGAGGTTAAGATCCCGAAACTGCGTGCATATCCGAAGTCCCCCCCCGCTTTCGTGATGTACGATGTTAGAAATCCATTGAGGATAGTCAATAAAGCGTAATGAAGGAAACAAAGGAGTCGCTGAGCTCCTCTTCGACCAAGAGAGCAATGCGTGGATGCATTTTTCTCAATTTCGCTTGATCGGCCTGGAATCGGGTTTAGAGTGATGTTATGGACGGCAATGGTAGGATCAATTCCTGGCATGTCAGCGTAAGACCATGCGAAAGCTTGGTTGCGAGCACGGAGAAAGGTGGTAAAGGCGGCTTGTTCTGATGTGTCAAGTGATTGTCCGATCTTCACTATGTGAGGATCTTCCTCCGTGTGGATGTTGATTTCTATAGTAGATTCTGCTCAAAGATGGTTTGAGTTTCAGATGGTAAGGCACGTCAATATAAGAATCATCCGCGCCTAGGTAAGTGAGGATGGAGTCGTCATCCTGGCATTCAACAACATTAATCAAAGGCGAATCCTCTTCGATCATGTCTGGATACAGAAGGGGAAGAGAAGATGGGTCCTCATTATCGCGTTGATAAGTGAGAGGACCTATGAAGATAGCATTTATGAAAAAAAAAAAAAAGTTAGGAGGGATAGATTCAGTGGTCCATCGATTCGTGGGAGATGATGGCAAAGTGGGTGATGATGGTTCTGTAGGGGCAACGCCTTCTTCTTCCAGATACAACTGACAGAGGTGTCTCCCGCGTAGGTGTTTTCGAAAACCAAGACCACCGCGATCATTATGTTTGCGTGTGGTGATGGGGATGAGAGTATGTCGGCCTTGTTCGTCAGAAGGCCAAAACCAAAGCCTTCCACGCACAAATGAGTCAAGAAGGTGAGGGGGAAAACGACGATTTGTCAAGTATTGAAAATCGGATCGAAGGGAACCACACCAAGAGGAGGTTCAGTGGGTAATGGAGGATGCGCCAACACCCCCATATGTTAGGTTAGTGCGACAATGGGGTGGTCCGTAAGAGATTATCTCCCCACGCGACGGCCGTAGGGGGTGTGCATGTAATTGTCCGTGCATTCCCGCGGGGTAGGGAAAGAACTAACGTTATATATATAGCGATACTCCCCAGCGTAAGGCGATGAAAACATCTACTAAGGGGCCTGAGGTCGGGATGTTAGTCATGGGAAGAGAAGTGGTTTGTGCGCGGTGGTTTCATCACCAGAGGTGCAGCTTGAGGTGGACGGTTGAGGTATATCGAAGAGGATGGTGGGTTGAATGTATGGGTGTCTTAATTGGTATAAGCACATCGTTTGGGCGGTATAACATATCGCAAGTTTTCAAGGGGGAGGATCAGCTTTTACAAAGTAGGACTTCCCTCGTACTCAAATTTTATACATCGATGTAATGTTGAGGGAACGCATCCCATGGCCCGGATCCAAGGACGACCTAGCAATATATTATATCGAACTCTCCTTCAAGGACATAGAAGAGTTCGGGTAAAGTACGTGGTCCTACGCGAATGTTGAGGATCACGGTGCCCAATGTAGAAGTAATAAGATCATCAATGACCGCAACATGATGGGGTCGGGCACACATGCAACTAGAAGGGATGTTCATTTGTGGAAGGCTTTTCAAGAGATGATGTTTAAGCTAGCGCCCTGGCCAATCATAACCCGACGTACTCAATGTCCCTGACGTAAGCGGAAATGAAAAGGGCAGGTGGTCGTGGTCTTCTATACCAAAGTCGATAATTTCATCTTCCGAGAAACTAACCGCAGCGGCTTGTTGTTTTGAGACGTATGGTGGGGGAGATGGATTGTCTGGGTGAGAGAGGAAACGTGATCGGGTGTTAGAATGGAGGCCACGGGCAGTGGTTTCATTGGGAAAACCTCTATCCTCAAGGATCTCAACGAGAGCTTGTCGATGAGATTCAAGTCCGAATGAGATCATATAGTGTCATTTTTACGCGATTGATGAAGCCGTTTGATCATGGTTCGGTGGGCAACTCCATTAGAGACGGATAGGCGGGTCTCGCGAATAACCACTTTAGGTGGTGGTGTAATCGGGATGGTCAAGGAGAAAGAGATGTCGTAGGTGTGTTTTTTCGCTTTCCCATTGTTTTTCTCGTCTCTAGTAATGACACTAATCATATTAATCTCGTAGACCCGAGATGAAGAAGATGGTGGGATAATTCATGGTCTTCAAGAGGTGGGGTCAGAATAATGATCGATCTTGGTGAGGCGGGGACAGATGGTATAGAGAGGGAATCGACGCTAGAGGTCTCTCCTTCGTAAGTTGTCTTTCTTAATCTTTCGATCCGGAAGAGGTGACTCGCGAAGGATGGTTTTTAGAGCTTTGATCCTTCTACATCATGTCCAAAGTGTGCGGTGATAGGCGCAGATTTTAGACTCATCATAATCCATGTGTCGGGCTTAGACGGGTCATAAGGTCTAAGTGGGGGTAGGGAGATGGTCGCATTCTCCACCAACATAGCAAGGATTTTGGCGTAGGATCCTTCGAGTGGGTCAAAATCAAGAAGATGAGGGTATTGATTGTGTGGGTTGTGGTAATGTTTGGGCGTGTTTAGTTCAGATGGGTGGTGGTTTAGTCGAGGGGCCGACACATGTTTTTCACTAAACGTGGTTTCTCGGACACGTGGTTACGCTCAAACCTGGTTAGATGATGAGGCTACAGATGGCATGGTAGTGGGAAACAACCACTGAGAAAGGGGAGTGACAGTAAAATAAATCCTTTGATGATGGGATTGGTTTAGGGTCGATAGTGGACCGGATACGCTGGGTAACGATGTTGTGATACCCTTTGATCTCTCAGATAGGTGTAAAAGGCGAGGTCGCTTTTGCGTAAAAACAAAGGAGGTATGATATATTGATGTAAGGTGGAGGGATGAGGTCCCAATATGGAAGGTGGGTGTGAAGATGAGGTTTTTTGATAGAGGCCCGGATTGCGTTTGTCTCCTAGGTGGCATGGGCGGGTTTATTTTGGGATAAATCGAGTCGCTTAGCGGGTGTGTTAGACGGGCATCGTGAGGTCCCAAGCGTAGGGGAAGATCTCGGTTAAGTTGATAGAAGTGGACGGGGAATTTGGTAGAGGTGAGGGGGTGAAGGCGAGAACAGGGGCATTTTAAGCTCAGAAGCACTTCTGGGTAGATGGTGGAGACATCGGATCACCATTCATTTGCATTTGAGTAGAAACAGAGTACTCAAACGCTCCCATAGGGCCTCGTCTATCTTCTCGTGGAATGACAAGCCTGTGTGTAATTTGTAATTTTGGTACAGAGGAAAAGTGAGTTGTAATTCCAATCCATCATGGGTGTGACACAGAGGCGGATGAGGCATCGTATCGAGATGCTAAGAGGTCGACGGTTGTTGAAAAGATTTAGGTGATGAGGGACTAACAGGCGTATGGGCATGCTGGAGGGGGTCCGTCATGGCTAAAGAATTTAATGATGCTCTGCAGTGAGAGATTTCTCATCTAAGGATGTCAAAAGGAGTGGCGCACCTCCTCCTCTTCAGGCGGCAAGAGTGGTAGAAGGAGACGTCCTGGGAAATGGATAGATTAGACAACATCCGCCGCACTCTCAGAGGGATGTGGTGTAAGAAGACTCATTAATGGGAAGGGAAGCCCGGCAGCTAACTCTTCTATGGGTAAAGGAATGATTTCGCTTTGGCTTGATGGTGGTAAAGGAGGTTCGGCCCCGTGTTAGTGAAGAGGCTTGATTCAAAATTTTCTCGATAGAGGCTTTTGGCCGGGTATCGAACACCGCATGGATCTCATGAACACTCTCCTCGCCTAAGATATCTTGGTTTACGCTGTCACTGGACGAGTGATTCGGGAATGGCTTGTTGAAAATTTTCAGATTTCTGTTAGCAGGGCGTTAGGATTATCGAGTGTTATATCCCCCGATCAACCATTTCCCGCACTATGTTTTTCAACATTGCAGCTTTTCATGACTATGTCCTTTTACGCGTGAAAGTTACAAAAGTCATTTTCTTTGTACCAGAAGGTATTGGCATGGGTGGAGTCAAACCCAGAGTGAGGTTTTACAGGGGCAAGGTGATAGCCCCAGCCTTTGAGCAATTTCTCTAGGATGACGCTATAAGTTTCTCCCAAGGAGTGTAATTGGTGGGCTCACCAGATTTATAGTGGTTTTGGTGGAGTATCGACGGTGGTGGGATTTGACCATCACCGCGTGGACAGCTCCTTTGATTTAGAAGAGGTCGACGCGTGAGGAGTGGTGGTATTTGGTTTATTGGTAGAATCAGGAGTTCGGAAAGTGGAGTTCTTGTTGCGCAACCGCATTTCTCTTCCTCTAAGGCTCGAATTTCTAATTTTCGAGCCATAGTAAAGGCCTCGCCGAATGTACGGAAAGTTTGAATTTGGAGGGTAGGGGAGAGAGAAGCTTAGCGCAGCCCGCGTAAAGAGTTCGATAAGTTCTGCCTGAGGCAAGGCATACGTAAGTTGGTCGATAAGGCCCCGCCATCGTCCAACGAAATCGCGATAGATTCGCCTTCGAATGTTTGATGGCATAGAGGTCGTTGATAGATACTTTCTTGGCAATGTTAATGGAGAAATGATCCAAGAAAGATTGGGCTAGTTGGTTAAAAGAGAAGATTGAGGCCGGGTTAAAGCACTCGTACCACCCAAGGCAGCCCCGATAAGGACATGGGAAAGGGTGCGGAGTAACAAGGCATCATCATGGGCAATCAAATAACAAGCATGTCTAAATGATCGCAAGTGTTGTTGAGGATCCTCTTTACTGTTAAAACGAGTAAACTTTGGCAACTCCCATTGAGGCGGATAAGAATGAAGGGGGACAGAAGGGTGAATGGGCTCCCGACAAACTTGCTCGTATGTCAAGGCGCTACGACTTCTCAAACTAAGCCTCCTGTGTTTTGCATTTTGTCCATCATTTCGCTTGATGAAATCTGTGGTTGGATGAGATGATGGTGCCACGTAATCAGGGGTGTCCCATATAAGGTGTTGAGGTCACTGGATACGTATATGGGAATGAAAAGGTAGGCGGAGCTTGAGAAGGAAAGCTCGTTTGAATAGGTGGCAGAGAGTAAGTCATGAATGGAGTGGTCTGAAAGAGAGATGAGATAGGGGGGGCTGGTGGTAGCGATACGTGGGGTCCAAGATTAACAAAAGGAAAGCTAATCGGGTCGATGAACCCTCCGCCGCCGCCGGATTGGGAGACGGGCTAGCGATGCAGAAGTAAGGTATTGTTATCGGGAGGAGTAGGAGCTAAATGAGCAGCTATACTAATAGGCATGCCCATAAGGAGCCGACCATCAAAGCGCACGGTCGTGGGTATGAGACAAATAGTATCAGACAAATACTGGGATTAGCATCCGTAAATTTGGCAAAGTCCTTGTCTCCTACAGAATTTGGGGATCTCACGGTGTCCGTAGGGTTTCCTATGTAATGTGAAGGGGGTGATTCAGCAAAGAAACAGAAAAGCAAGCATGTGAAACCATGGCGGCGGCTTGCTTCCGAGTGATGACAACCATAGACCAGAACACACAGGAAAGTTTCAATCTATCAAGGACAAAAACAACCTCAGAATGGTGAATTTGGCAAGTTGCCTGGTTTGTGGGTCGAGAGAGACAAGAATCGATATCGGTTTAAGTAACCGTGTCTGGCCACAGTGGCAAACGACGCCGGTCCCTTAACCGATGCCGTGTCAAAAATCTAGAATAAGAAGATACAAAGGGGCTGCTAATTTGATTTTTAGCAACGTTGAGTAGTTTAGCAACTTATTGATCACAGAAGACAAAGTATGACAGAGAAAACAGGATTTGAAAACAAGCAAGAGGCACACGCAAATGCAGAGATTAACCTTAGGGTTAATTTTAATTATGTGGGCTTATGCCTTTAGACGTAGAATGATGTCGTAATCCTAAACAAGAGACTTAGGGAAATGTCAAGTTGTTTTGGCTTATAAGGTTACTTCTCAATCTAAGTGAGGAATACCGGAAAAAAGGGGGATGTTTGAGTTGTGTTAATGTGAAGTGATTCTAAGACGTGTTGTGCAAAGCTGAAACTAAGGTTAATTTTCGTCAATACCGTGGATATCACCCCCACGTGTACGAATTGCTACTTAATCTATGTTCACTAGAATTGAAAACAACAACAGCAGAATGCAATGCATGTGTTTTAAAACCCAAATCGAAAGTGATATTCGATGAAGCAAAAGAGATGACTTTTACTAATGCAAGATGCAAAAACAAAGCAAGTTCTTTTACCGTAATAATAAAATACCCCGTGAATATCTCTAGAAGAAGAAAACAGCAAGTATGCTCCCTATAATAAAAGCAAGCAAGAAATAAAGAAAACCCAAAATGGGTCCCACCTAAGCAAGTGCCAAAATGTTTCACTGAAATGCTTCGCTCCTTATAAAACAGATAAGGTTAGGGTTAGGAGGAATACCCGTAGAATGTCGAGATGATGTGCGCATACCGTAGAGAAAGATCAGCCGATCGCGAAGAACTCCTTTTTGTCTCTGGAAGGACTACCGCAAATAAGAACACAAGACCACAAGATTTTGATTAGATAATAAATGAGGGAATCGCTTGGGCCTGTGAAGTATGAAACTTCCTTTCGAAGGTGGTCGGCCTCTCGCTAATATGAATTAACACAAAATACTGTAGAGTACCAATTAAATTGTTTCGTGGAACTGGGTAGGGAAAAGGCTGTTTTTCTTGGTTTTGATCAAAGGAACCGATGCCGGTTACCTATAACCGATGGCGGTCACTGATAACCGATACCGGTTGGTTCTAGGATCTTCTGGGCTGGTTGTGGTGTTTGTAATGGCTGGTTTTTGGATAGTATTGAGAAATGGGATGGTTAGAAGCTAAGGAATGATAGTTAGAGGCAATGGTACGTTAGATAATGGGTTCAGGAACGGATTTGGGAAGATTACAATTCCAAAAGCACAAGAAATGTTATAATGGAGGACATGCAAGATATAACTTATTTTTTTTTTGATGAAGGTGCAAGTTGATCTCCTTTGCTGCCAACTCTTCGGTTTCTTTACTCGCCTCTCGCTTGGTCAAGTGAAGTTCGACTCGCCGATCGCTGCTGACTCTCCTTTGATTAAAAATCCTTCGACTGATCTCCAAAATGAAATTCCGATCCGTTGTTTTGGTTTGGGAAGCCCATTTACAGGGAACCGATGGCGGTTGCGTAACCGACGGCGGTCGAGTAGGAACCGGCATCGGTTAGGAAAAAGTAGGCTATTTTTAGTAAAATAGCCCACCTTCCCCGCTTTTCTCCCGAGAGATCTGGGCCATGGGCTTGGTCAAGTGGCTAGAAGGTCGGCTTTGGGTGCGAGTAAGGAGGCATTAGTTATGGATGTGAGTCTGACCAAGTCATGGGTCCTAATTAGGTTAGTTTAGGTTAGGGCTAGGTCATGATGAGGTGGCCAAGTGAGGTGGTAGGTAGGTGATGTGGATTTATCAATTACAAGGTAATTAATAAATAATTGTGTAAAGTTTAGGTAGGAGGCTTCCGTCAATGCGGCTCCTCTCTATACTAAGATTTATCAAGCAATTTTCTAAGGCCCAAGACACATGGAAGGCCCGCGCTTGTTTGAGATTCCTTCTTTGAGCTTCATACCAAATAAGTGTCGGAGAGACACGTGGAAGAACTCGCCCTACCCATGCTAAGAATTTTTAATGGCCGAGAAGGCTTTCTTGGACCCTAGGCACGTGGCACCTTTCGCTTGCCCTTAGACTCTTTCAACAACTTTATCGGGCCGAGACATGTGGTGAGCCCTCACTTGTTTGGGGTCTCCACTTTTGGGCACTATATCAAAAGTGCGTCGATGAGACACGTGGCGGCTTCTGCTAGCTCCTTTTATACTGGGAATTTTTCAAAGGCAAGAGGTAAATTTCTTAGGGCCCAAGGAACGTGGATAACCTATGCTAGTTTGGGAACCTACCTCGAACTTCACCTTTACTGCACCAAGGAAACATGTGGAGGTTTCCATTAGCTCCTCTTGTTTTGTACTTGTCGACTCAGACTCACATCACGAGATATATGATATAATCCATGTGGGGGAACTCATTTATGAAAGGCACGAATGTATGGTATCCATGTGGGAGCTCTCATTTCGAGAGGTAGAAATACAGTATCCACGCAAGGAAGTCATTTCTCAAGGTGTATTCTCGAGGTGAAAAGGATTGCTTGTCGGATCCAACCATAAGGAGCCACCTATGAATTATTAAAAAGGGATTTCTTGCATGATGAGAATAAAATAATGATTAGAAGGATCAGAAAAATTATGGCATGGTATCCTAGTCATAATTGAGGTTTCGAGAAATGTGACCAAATTCATGATTTATTCACATTGGCAGAACTTTGGGTGTAAATTTGTAAAATATCACACACCTCGGGATGAACTTGTAACAAGCAAAGGATTCCTCGAATATTCTTCTTTTTTAGGAGGGAAATTTGGGAAGAGTGAGAAAATGAAATGTATAAATGCAATGAGAATACTCTTGTAAAAAGTCATGTGTTAATTTTTACAAGAAAATTTGAGAAATCCATCTTCCGAGAGACCATCCGAGAAACCAGGTTAATTTCCTATGTTTTATATTTCAATCACATCAAGATGGTTACAACTTGTACATCCATTGACAAGCTATGATATTGTTCAATAAAATTTCCCCTGTTGATGAATCTAATAAATCTCGAATTAATCTATGTTGATCTTGGGAAAAATTATGTCTGCTTTTATTTAGAATGTCTTTCAAATAGTTTTTCTTGTTCTTTTGCAATATTATATTAAAATCTCTTTAATCACACAAGATCTCATCCATGTGTTAGTATTTTGGCATTTGCAATTTCATTATGAGAAGAGCTTTCATCCGGTAATGAAATAAAAATTTAAAATCATTTTACTTCCACTATATTGATAAATATTGTTTGTAAGACTATGAGTGTATCTTAGGCGTGATGAACCAGGGGTTGTTAATGTTTAATTGAGTCTTTAGCTCAAGCCTTTGTGTTGAATTCTTAAAGATTGTGTGAAATCGTGCAGATCTGGGCCTCCATTGATGCACACCTTCTGGTTGAAGGAATATTTTGGCTATTCTGAAGCATTATGTCTGTTAGTTTTCTAATTTTTGTAAAGGTTCTCAAAGATCTAGTGAAATCAACTTCATCTTGCTTAATTCCCCACCAAAAATTTCAAATAACCATGAATCCTACCTAAAGTACCCCTGTTTTTGTTGTGTATCCACAAATGAACAAATTCTACTGCCAAAATATATAGAAGCAAGTAGGTTTTAAGTGTCTTTAGTAACCTGAACCTTATTAAGAAAATATCTCCATTCTTTAGAAGTGACAACTCGTGAGAGTTAAATTGTGGTGTATTGATCATATTTTCTCAAGGTTCCCCTGAAAAATTGTGCAAAGAAGGATCTCTTCATGTCCTTCACCAACAGAGGTTACAAAATGGGTCCTCTCACCCTGGTTAAAAGGCATGACCTAAAGTAGTGAGGATAGATCAAATCCTTAATGAAGGTGTTATCCATTTCTCCAATGCCTGAGTGACAAAGAGTCAGTTGAATCCCCTCCCCAGCTACAAAACAACTTATACCATGATTTTTCTGTCTCTAAGTATCTTGTTAAATTTGTGACACTCATTTCGGATTCCAAGTGAGAATCAATTTAGATACCAACACACCCCAAATCAACACGAGATGGATGAATAAATGCTTGTATTTTACTTGGTGGAAAATTCACAATGGGTAAAACAATAGGATCTCTCGTTAATGTGCGATCCCAATAAAGTACCTACCAAAGCCGATGTCTTTGTGAGAATGCCAATTAACAAGTGAAATAGGGGAAGTAATACCCTAGCAATGTCTATCAATACCTTCTCTAATGAAACCCACAAAACGAAGCATCGAGAACCAAATGTAGTGGCATACTTCTAAAGAGACATGTAGGTGAGCAGAAGGAGATGATTTTAGATACATAGAATGTGTTACTACAATAGGAAAATATGTGGAAGAACATGCAATAACAATCCTAATAGGTTTAGGAGCATCATGAGCAGGATCAGAGCAGAACTTAAAGATCAAGTTCGGTGGTACATGAGTAAAAATGGAAAGTGGACAAGGAGTAGGGATATAAGAGTCCACAATATGATGATGATGTTGTGGGCTAGTAAGTTTTTTTGTTGTAGGGATTTTATGAGATCATATTTTCATGAATGAGTGCTTGTAGAAGATAATTTCACTCTTGAGTGATATATTTTCTTCCACCAATTTTACAAGATCCTTCAGAATGGAACTAATTTGAGAGAATAACATCTCATTCTCGTGACAGTAAATCAAATAAGTCGAGCATGAATCCATGATAACAAGTAAAGCAACAGGATGTAAGGCTCAACCAAAAATGTGTCTTGATGTGAGTAGAACACCCCCAAATTTGTAACTTTATAATTGTGTGTTACAAACATGACATTTTTAATTTTTGTGGGTTTCTTAAAACAAATAGTTCTAGTGGAACAAGCATGAAAAATAAACACTTTTGAAAAGGCAACACTCAAATCTCGAGTTTCGATCAAAAGATACAAGATTTCCAAATTTGTTTTATAATATTTATTTAAACAATATAAAATGCCCTACACTCATCAATTTGCTTTTCTCGAAAAAAACTTTCGAATTCTATATCTCTAAAATAGGATGAAAAAATACCTAGTTGTAAACATGAAAACTCATAAAAACCTAGAAACCCTACATGGATTTTTAAAATCCCCTGATCTTTGCAAGAATTTCCAAGATCTTCAAGTCCTCTCAAAATATGAACTCTGCAAATCAAAAGAAAAAAAACCTAGAAATGGTTTTTCGTGCAATTTTTGCCCCACTAGCATGGATTTTCGAAGATTTCAACATCTTCATCAAATAGTAACTCAGAAAAATAGAAGAAAGAAACCCATTACCGAACGCAAAAAATGTAGAAAAACCCATAACTATTTTTCTTGTACTTTTACTTCCCTGAAATACTTCTCCAATAAGATCATCGCTAAACAAAAACTCTCCAAAGTGAAAGAAATAAACCCAGTACCATATGTAAAAAACCTAGAAAACCAGTAAACCATTTTTATGGACTTTTTACTTTCCCGACACAAATTTCTTCCCTTGGCATGAATTTCCAAGAAAGTTGGTACGTATTTTTGTCTGCATTTCATAAAACTAAACATTAAAAACTTTCTGACAACACCAATGGTCAAGCTTACAAATGATCTATGAGTTTTGCATCTTTGGATCCAATCGGTGCCATTCGTTTCACATAGAAATACAAGTTATAGAAACATACTAAGGAATTCCATATATATAATATAAAAACCTTCATTTGCAAAGGACACATACATATGGATGTATAAATCATCTATTTCTCTGATACCATGCAAGGAATGATAAGAAGATCATTCCAAGCCATGAATATCTCATATGATCATAACACACCACATTTGATAAGATGAAATAAATTCACCAGAATAAATTTACAAAATAATTTGCAAACAAAGAGTAGTAATATCATATATTATTATGGAACTCTCATGAGTACAATGAGAATGGTCCTTTTTATATCAAAAATAAGATCAATCTAAGAACCAGTCAAGGCCATAGATCAAGCCATAAATCAAGGAAAGAACTAGTCAATACCATAGATTTAGGAAAGAACTAGTCATAACAACTAGATAATATCTTCCTAATATCTAAATAAGATAAAATAAATATCCACACATAATTGGGTGAGGATAAATAAAATATAAGGTAAATAAAGTACCTAGGTGAACATGAGCTAAGGTAAATACCTACTCTAACATTTATACCATTGCATATTATAATTCCAACTTTCAAATTACTCACATATGCATATGAAACCATAACATTTAGAAATTTCCACAGGTCCATATGTTATGGGCCAACCTAGATTCTTTGGTATCTCTTCCTCTAATGTTACTTTTTAATTTGATTTCCTTTGGTACTCTCCTAGTCATCTTTATCCAAGTTTTCCAGATCCAACACATATATAAACAATTTATTCATCTCTCATTAACGAGGGGCATTCTATCTACTTGACACCTAGCATTCCAATGAGAACACACTAAGATAAATTACATGAAAATTTTCTTCTAGATTCTTTTATATTTGAATATTATACATACTCATTCTAGGGAAATCATCCACTCAAATATACAAGCAAAAACACACATCCTCTCAAGTCAAGCATGGGAAAAGGTCAATTACGATCACATTGTTTCAATGTCATAATTTTCAATATGGTTGCATATATTCTAGATATCACATGATAGATGATAATGATGTGTGGTTTGATCCCTCTTAAAATTAGTGGTGATGTCATCAGTGCACTACGGGGGTTCCCACAACCAGCCTAATGTTTATTTTGTAGGAATCCTTCATGATCTATGGTTTTAAATATTCAATCAGCGATACAATGAGCATCACACATGATTTAAGGTGCAAATTGAAAATAGGAGTAGATCGGGATGCACTTATGAGACTCCATAAAGGTTTAGGAGCTGAAAATGGAAAGGGACAAGGGCGTATAAAAATTTTCATTCTAGGGGTAGACTTTAGTCCATACCATACACTTTGGGCCATGAATATTTTTAGGATATATTTTAAGTAGTGAAGTTCTCACAAATCACTTTCATCTTGTTCTAGTCATTAGGTCAGTTCATATTAGCACAAAAGTTCAAAATATTGGCTATGTATTCTTCTCCTCCCCATTCTTATTACTTGGTTGCATTGATTATCATTATTTATCTATGTTCAATGATTATTCTAGTATTATTAAAATTATATTTAGAAACTAGTTGATTAGATAATCTACCATCAATTACTACCCTTAAAGATTGACCATTTAGGTTAAATCATTTGGTGAACCCACTTTTGATCGAACCCTTAACCTAATATAGGATCTTCTTGGTTCTTTGTATTAGGCTTGTTGATCTCCACACCCTAGTTATCTTAGGGTTCATATCTACATTTTATCTTTATATCCACACCTGATTTTCATCTATCATCTTCCATAAATATAATTTGCACAAATTCTCCTAGGGTTTCATGGTTGGTCCTACCCTTTGGGTCACTTTCTAGGGATCCTAATTTTCAAATCACATTTTTTTTTCTAAAAGGAACGATAACCAAATCATACCAAGCTAAGAACTTAGATGCTAATCAAACACCATGATCAATAAAATGAAAGCAATTTACTGTGATAACTTTACCTAAACCTTTGAAAAAAATGGGTAAAGAATATCATATATTATTATGGAACTCAATGAAATATAATGAGAATGGGCCTTGCTTATTTTTAAGAGAAAATTTTTGGGGATAAATCTATGGGTTTCTTACCAACGCTTTATGGGATTCTAAGTCCCTCTACTTAAATGGTGAAGCTTCCATATATGCATGTAGAAATTACTCTGATCTAATACAAAGAATCCATGAAATAGCTACACAGACAATAATTGAAATCAACAACTCTATATTATATTTTTATTATATATTCACTATTTCATTACACTCCATTATATAGGAGATGTAAAATAACAATCCTTACAACAACATTTGTCTTCATGTACAACCATACACCCATATGGTTTCAACCTCTCACCAATATAATAATAAAACAATACTAATTGTTTTATTATTCTAACTTACTAACTTACCACATACTAACCACATTTTACATTTACTATTTACATTTACATAGTAAATGTACTTTCACTAATTTACCATAATAATAATTACACATGTAATTATTATTCACCCATACAAATGGAGCACTAAGATATATTTCCTAACATTCCCCCCTTAGTGCGAACATGGGGAAAACTTGCCTTATACTTGCACCTGCTCATGATCTGATGATTTTACAGGATGATCATAAACCTAATGGATGGTTTTTCATAGGGTTAACCATAAACCAAAAATGATGGTTTTGCAACTAGTTTACCATAAACCAAAAAGGGTGATGGTTTTGCATAGGGTTTACCAACAATCAAAAATGGTGGTTTTACAAGTGGTGTACCACAAACCAAAAAGGTGATAGTTTTGCATATGGTTTACCAACAACCGAAAATGGTGGTTTTTACAAGTGGTGTACCACAAACCAAAAATGAAGGTTTTCAAGTGGTTACCTACAACCACATCATGATATGCCAAGTATTATTCTTAGCCCTCATCACATCTCACTTAGCAGGAATAACATAGGAAATTCTCACCAAATCACTGTGCATATATAGAAAATACCAGAAATATAGAAAACTAGAAATGGAACATTGAGATCATGTTCCCCCCTCAATGTGAAATTTCATTTATTTTTCAAACCATAATAGGAACACTATAACCAAACACTCTTCCACACACACAAAGAAACAACAGGAACACACTGTATACAAAAATAATCACCATAGCTGATACGGCCCCGTCGTTGGTGACTGACGAGAGGTCGTTGAATGACCTCCAACCTCCTGTGCCTCCTTCCTCCAAGAACTTCACTTAGTATAGAAATTCTTCATAGTTATAGTCAATTTCATCTGTTATTTGTTCATCTCTAGTTTCCCATTCTACAATTTTGCTTATATATGTAGGTGCTTTTTCTTTTCCATCTACTATCCTCCATAGGTTTTTATTCATTAACTGCATCTGGATTTTTACTCTCCATGTATGGAATTTCAGCCCATTAAATTTATATAATGGTGTATCCATTTTATTGAATCTAAATATCCAAAAAAATTGAATGTAGATTTGAATTACCTTTGATTCTCTGATTTCTTCAAAAAAACAGCAGTGATCAATGTGTTGTATAGTAAATTGCACGTTTCTTCCAAACTACAAACTGGGTTATGCTAAAATTTCTCTTGTAGCTTCTCGTATAACAGATCGTTCCACGCACAAAATTTTGGAGAAACCTAGATTGCGAAACAAAAGTTACAAGATCATCTTCGAGACAGATTTAACCTGCTCTGGTACCAAATGTAGAAATTACTCTGATCTAATACAAAGAATCCATGAAATAGCTACATAGACAATAATTGAAATCAACAACTCTATATTATATTTTTATTATATATTCACTATTTCATTACACTCCATTATATAGGAGATGTAAAATAACAATCCTTACAACAACATTTGTCTTCATGTACAACCATACACCCATATGGTTTCAACCTCTCACCAATATAATAATAAAACAATACTAATTGTTTTATTATTCTAACTTACTAACTTACCACATACTAACCACATTTTACATTTACTATTTACATTTACATAGTAAATTTACTTTCACTAATTTACCATAATAATAATTACACATGTAATTATTATTCACCCATACAAATGGAGCACTAAGATATATTTCCTAACAATGCATGCACGAGTGAAACCGAAGTTTTCTCTAGGTGGCCTTACGAGGGGATCTAATAGGGAACTACAATGACCCTATGGAAAAGCTAGAAATATCTTGATAGGGAATACTTTGTCTGAAGAGTGGGAAAGGGAGTGATAAATGAGATGGGAGAACTAAAATTGCATGTAGAAAATTAAATTCCTGCACACACTAGCTAGAAATTTCAACACATGACTTTATGGGAAGAAAAAACTTTACAAATGGCAATAAGACCAAATAGAATTTATTGATCACAAAGTGTCAAGAAACCCCTTAGTCAAAGAAAGCTAGAAACTCATTCTTCTTGTATTGATTTCTTAAAAAAAGTTGTACATAGTGTGGGAATGGAGAAAAACTAGTGATGGGGAAAATGGAAGAAAATTTCTCTCCTATGTTCTCTCAAAGTACAATACACTCTTGAGTTTACAAAATAAATCACCAACCCTTTGAAATGGAAATTTATTTACAATTTATAGAATGAGAGGTGACTCATCATCTATCCCCCAATGCATTTTCATATGTCCTCGCACAACTTAAAAATTTTCAACTTCTAGGAAACTTTTAAGTCTCTTTTTATAACATAAAGGTGACTTATTACATTAGAAACATTAAGACATGAAAAAGTGCAACCCCAACGTAAAATTAGAACATTGAGAAGAGAGATAAAGTTAGGGGTATGAAGAGAAGAGAGAGAGAAGAAGAAGAGAAGATGTTTCCCCTAATGAATTCCAATGATCCTCATTGATGGAAAGCCCAATGCGATGAAAATATGAATCTTCAAACTCATGTGAAACTCCTTCAAATTAGCTCACAGATGTTTTGGAATGAGTGTTTAAAAACACTGTTGAATGGTTCTACCAATGACCGTAACTTCCACCCCACACAAGATACTCCTACAACTTGAGCTATGAAGTGAGTGTCGGGAGATACTGTTGAATTATTTGAGATGTGTATCAAATTCCATGTGATCAGAAATGCCTATGGATGATTTTGAATGATGGTATTGACCTAAATGATCATCCCTCTATGTCCCATTATTCCAAAACTACCCCTTGAGTATGACTTACCATTGATAGTGAGTACCCACATGGGATACTTACTATTTATAGTAAGAGGTGATTCTTTCTTCTTCTTGACCATCTTGATGTGATGAAGTTCTTCATTCAATCTTGTGCACACTACCTTCACCTCGGCCACTTCTTGGGTTGAATTACTATTTTTAGTAAGCACCCATATAGAGAGATTACTATTTTTAGTAAGTGGTCATTTTCACTATTTTATGCTCTAGAAAATCATTCTGGCTTCCTAGTGATCTTCAGTGCACATTGCCTTTTCCATAGCCGCTTTTGATGGTGATTTCCAAACATAGCAAGTATGTATAGGAAAAATTACTATTTTTAGAAAGTGGACTTCACTACTCGGTTTATGCATGAAACATATTTTTCAGACTCAACTCATCATTGCGGTCATGTCCTCTGAATTTCACTTGATTTCGCCCACTAGAATGCTTGGAAATAAAATTTAAAATTTTCACCTGGCAATGGCTTCAAGCATGGAGCTACCATGGCAATTAATGGAGCTAAAATTTTGCAGGTCTATTTTTGTCTCCATTCATGATGAAAATAACTCCATTGTGATAGGTTTTCCATTTGGAGTCCGTGTGCAAGTTTTTAGCTTGTTTCCATTACCGGATTGATGGGAAATCTGACAAATGTGAGCCGATGCACAAAATGGGGATTTTTTTGGAAAAAATGTTTTAGGGCACCATTCGACCTCCCATTTGTTGCATCTTGATCATCTTGAAAAATGGAATTCTACAAAAGACAACACCTCAATTTGAATTGTATTTTGCAAGATATGAGGATTTTTTGATTTTGTGACTTTGTGGTTATCTCGAAAAAAATTTTGTTTTCTTCATTTCTATCCGTTTTCATTTTTTGACCCATTTTTCTCTGATACCTATGCATTTTCATGGATTGGATGGTTTTTTTGGCCATGGCAGAGCTGGTTTGGAGCAACAATGGTGGACGGGTGTCTGGACAATCATGAACAAAGCCATGGTAAGATATGAAGGGCTTGCGAAAAAGAAATGGGGTGGGGGAAATGGCTAAGTGCAAGATTTAAATTATTCAAAAAAAATGCACAAAAAGGGTGGGGTGAATTTTTTCATGTTTTATGTCCCTCACCTCAAAGGGACATGAGGGACATCAAATTCCATAGTGAGCAAGGTGATGACATGTGGTGAGAGATTTGACGGTTGAGAATGGAGGCCTGACAAGCACTTGGGGCTAGAAATTCACTCTTGAAGAGGTCACATGAGTGAATAGGAGTCTCCTTAGGGGATTGGAATTTTTTTCATGTTTTATGTCCCTCACCTCAAAGGGACATGAGGGACATCAAATTCCATGGTGCTCTGTGATGACACATGCAGCGATCCAACGATGAAGGCTTTGAGCTCCCACAAGCACCTAGGGGCTGAACTAGAAATCTTGGAGGTCATATGTGGGTCTAGAGGGATTCATGGGGGATGGGAAAATTTTCCCAACCTTGATGTCCCTAACCTTGAGGGACACAAAATCTCACTAGGCTCCTGGAGCTAAAAATTTGACTAACTCCCGAACCTTGAGGATAACTTGTGATGAAAATATCTTGAGCTCCCGATGGAATTTTTGATGAAATTTTATATGATTTTACTAGACATGGCCTTCTGAATCCATAGTTTTGGGTTTTAGGTATTTATTCATCCATTTTATTCCTAAAAAAATATTTTTTTGCCAAGTACTCACCTATACATGAGAAAACCTTCTTGCAAGCCATTGCACAAAAATGTTGTGAAAAAATAATTTCACCATCTTGTAGGGCTTGGAATTACCTTTTTGAAAATGTTTCATTTTTCTCCTAAATCCATCTAGAGCTCCCAAAATCACCTTCTGAAGCTCACCACATTTTTGGCATGTGCATTGCCTAGGCCTGTGAACCCTAATTTTGGTGAATTGCTGCCCAACTTTTCCAAGTCCTTCCATAATCTTCCTAAATCACTTCCATGATGTCTCAAGGCCTTTGAATCACCTTGTGTCCCATTTGGATTTTCTGTTCCACTCCATGGGGTCACTCCATTCCTAGGAAAGTTAGTGATAGCCCTTCCCACAATCGCCCAAGCTTTAACATTTTTTAATGAACTCCTAAAATCACCTAGGGGGTGAGATAACATTAATTGAGAGGTCACTTGGACTGATTGGGCAGACTCGGGTGCCTTGGAATGATAAGACTTGAAAAAATTAACACAGGGGTATAGTTGTCATGCTCGGAAATTGTTAATTTCCTTATTGCACATTTGCATGACAACAACTAGCTCTAGCTTGGGGACATGACATGGACTGAGTGCAGCGAAGACATGACATGGGAATCTAGAATCTCAAATTTAGACCATATGATCCATTGACTAGTGCCTTATACATTGGGCCCTACAAAGTGATGTACAACTTACAACAAGAGAGAGAGAGAGAGAGCAAATAAGGAAAAACACAAACACTAAAAAATGAAAGGAAACACACAAAACACATAAAGGAAATGACAAACAAAAAGGGAAACACGTCGAAAAATTGCCTATAGTACAAGGTGGGGGACAACCCACTTTCATTGAAGCACTTTTCATTCCTCAAAAGTTACCCCTGAGTGGGAAACACTGAGTGATGTTGTTATGTGAAGCCATTGACTAGTTCCAGAAAGTATCCTCCTTTCCTTAACTATTTATGAAAGCTAGGTGCTTCCATGATTTTCTATGTACTTGGTAGGAGTGATTCTACATGAGCTTCTTGATGCTCAAGCCTTCGCTTAGAAATTCCATTACCTTCATGTTCTTTGAAATTGGTTTCATAGCGCCAATTACCTTCTGTGTTTATCCACATAGATGATTCTTCATTCGAACATCATTTCTACCCTAAAGTTGATTTTCATTCAAATTTCTTGAATATTCTAAGTTACTTTATTTCCGAGTCTATGCTCATTGATATCTTCTCCATGAGAAACCTTAGATTCATCCTTTATCTCTACTCCATTGTGAGGTGTTTGAGTACATTGAATGGAGGATCGAAAGAAACCTCATACTTGTCTCTATATTGCTATGGCATGAGCTAAGAGATCAAGAATCAGCTCAGGGTCTTCCACAACTTCTACTACATCCAATAGTTCTTGCATAGATATCTCCTTTGTTACTTCATGTAGCTCATCTTTGTACACCTTCAAAGAATATTTATTTTATAGCTCAAGGAAACTATCCAAAGGGATTACTTCATCATCTTGTGAATCTTTGCATTCTATCACTCCTTCATCAAGAGGAGCTTTAAATTCAAAGGTTAAAAATTCCTTACTTCAATTTCTTCATCATGGAAAGAGTCTTCTTCTTCAAATGAGAAAGAATATACCTCCATTTCATCATTGTATCCATCAATCATTGGCTGATTATGGGCATCATATTCCCATATTTCTTTATTTCAACATAGCCAATCTTCACACTAGTTAAGAATTTCAAATCGTATATATGCTTGTCTTGTAGATTCATGGCTTGCATCGATTTCAATATTGAGCTCAGGGTCTTCTGTTTCTTCCACGGCTCTCGGATGTTCTTATACATATGGTTCTTTCCCACTATTCAAGGGATCATTGCAGATTGGATTGGTCTCTCCTAGGGTGATGTGATCAAGGGAGTCCTCCTCATTTTAATGGGAACAAGAATATCTCTTCATCAATGATAAGCACATAAGATGATTTTTCTATTTGAAAATCATCAAGAACCATTTCCTCTTCTTCATGGTTTTCATTGTCATCTGACAATTTGGGAATGCCCTATTGTAACTCAAATCTCCTCAATGCTTCTTCAAGGTCCATGCCTCTCCATTAAGGCATGTTTGGCCCTATCAAGATGGGAATATCCTCTTCATCCTCAATTGTCATAAAGTGATTCATCTGCCTATTATCTTTATACAAGATGTTGGTTTCTAGGCTTTTGTAATTTCATATCGTGTACCTCATCTTCTTTCTGTAGAAGAAATTTATCCATGTCTCCCTTCACTAGTATGGTTGTGGATGACCAATTCATCTAGAATTTTCCCTCCCAAGTCTTGGTAGAAGCTTTGACTTAGTAACATTCCAAATGAATTCAGAATGTCTGCTACCAAGATCATCACTTTGAAAATTTCTTGTCTGGAAATTCAGCGTGAGAACCACTTGTGCATCTTTGACTTTCCCTACAAGTGGTACCCATTTTAACTCTAGAGAGTAATAAGATCTACCGGTGGAGTCATGGTGATTTTGAGAGCCTTAGCAAACTTTATAGACATTACATTATCGGAGGTGCTAGAATCTATTATATAGTTGTTCAATACATAATATCCAACAAGAAGAGAGACATAGAAAGGTTCAACCTTATGAGTCTTGGATGCACTCAATGAAAGAATGTTCGTGATGATAGAATTGTAGGTGGGTTTGGTAGTATTATTTTATAACTAGAAGCTAAATTGTTGGGTGTTAAATTACCACTTTTGATGTATTGAACAAACCTCTCAAATTTTTAGGGTGATTCCATAGGTATTCGGCCAGATGTCTGCACCTTGGCTTTGTTCACATATTCTACAAAGTCAAAGGAGAATATGGGGACAAGGAAATGAAGGGACTTATTTTGAGTTGGGGTAGGTTTGGAAGCAGGGTTTGATGCTTAAGGAATAGAGGGGTATTTTGAAAGGCACGCTAGGAATTTTCAAAGTACTAGATTTCACAGAGCAAGATTTATATTTAGAATTAGAAGAGGCATTAGAAGACTTACTTGGAATTTTAGGAGCCTTCTTACTCACTACAGGATAAGGTTTCTCAAATGCGGACTCCATGCAAGGTGAAAGTGGAGATCCTTGACTGATTATTTTGTTTTACGGATTTTCCATGAGGAAGATCATCAACCTTCTTTTTCTTTGCATCCATGGATGGAGGTTCTCCTTTTTAGACTAAGAAAAAGTGAATACCACACATGAAAAACTAGGTGCATATTCTTATTCTTCATCATAACCTCCCGAATAATCAAAGAATCTTATTTTTGTATCATTCTCAAGTTCATCAACTTCTAGAAACTCATGACCTTCACTTTATTTTTCAAGCTCTACTTCATTTTCCTAAACCCCTGCAACTTGCATTGACAAGTGGGGCCTCCAAGGCAAGCCTTCCGGGTATTCCTACAATTTTATTTCTATTGTTTCTTTGAGCAGATACTTGTTCAAACAATTCCCTCCTTAGTGAAGACATTTAATTTTCCATTATTTATAACATAGGATCAATTTTTTCATCTCCGGGATGCACAACCTTGGCCTTTGAGGGATGCTTGATCTTTTTAGATAGGATGAGATCGTTATCTAGTTCAATGGCTAATATTTTTGCTTCTACAATATCCCTTGGTTGATCTCTTCATAGGAAGCATCCTAGATCTGGTGATTGAGAATTGATGAATAATATCTTGATTTTGTTTTTAGATGATGAATCCTCCTCTGGTATCCTACAAAGAAACATGTCGAAATGATCCATGAAGTCTCTCATAGTTTCATTTTCTCCTTTCTTTATTTGTGCCAATTGAACGAGGTCTTGACAGTCCTCATTAAATTTAAATCTTTCTTTGAACTTTCTTTTGATGTCATTATAGCAAGTGATGGATCGGGTAGGTAGGAGGTATAACCATTCTTTTGTTTTCTTGGAGAGATTCCATGAACAATCTCACAACAACATCTTCATTTTTACTCCAAAATCCACATGACATGGTGAAAGCGGTGATGTGTTCTTCTGTATCTATGTGCCATCATATTTGAACTTTGGAAATTTATTGCAAACCTATCGGAAGATCATGAAGAGGGGGTTCGAGAGAAAGTGGACCTATATTTTTCCCCATGGAACAATGGGTTTGGATCTTTCTACTTCATCTTCCATTTTCATTTTTACTTCTTCTTCAGCTCTTTCTTCTTCAAATTCTTATTCTTCCAGGATCTCAATGCTTAAGGATGGTTTAAAAATGAGAGAATTTTAAGGGGGAGTATCAACAAGAGTTTGGATAGGATTGCTAGGTGAATTACTTGAATATCTAGATGAAGAGGAGACTTGAGAGAAGAAGTATGGATTATCTCTAATTCATTCTAGCTCATTTTACAAATCCTTGAAATTTGAATCTATTGGTACCCAAATTGATTCTCCCTCAGAAGCTGAGCAACATCACAATTTTGATAGGAAGCTTAGAGACAAGTAGATCACGTTGTGTGTCATTTTGTAGCCAAGGAAGAGATGCAGCTTGCTCTTTGTCACTCAGATGTGGAGAAATGGGTAGCACCCTTAAGAGGATTTGATCTATCCTCACTACTTTATGGTTGTTCCTTTCAACCAGGGTGAGAGGACCCTTTTTAGCCTCGGTTTTTGTGGAGGAGATGGAGATGTCCTTCTTTGCAAAGTTATTAAGAAGACCTTGAAGAAAACATGATCAATACAAAAAAATCTAACTCTCACGAGTTTTCACCCTAGATAATGGAGATATTTTCTAAGCAAGGTTCAGGCTACTAAAGACAATGAAAACCTGATTGTTTCTGTATGTTTTGGTAACATAGATTATGCATTTTTATACACATAGGACAAATAGGGGTAATATGGGTAGGATTGGTTGTTTTTAAATGAATTTTGGTGGGAGGTGAGGTAGAGTGGATTTTGACTCACCAGATCTTTGAGAGCTTTTACAAAAATGGAAGGCTTGACCAACAGAATGCTTAAGAATAGCTAGAATGTTCCTTTAACTAGAAGGTGTGCTTCAATGGAGGCCCAGATCAACACATTTTCACACAAACTTTAAGAATCCAAAATGAAGGCTCAAATTGGAAAAACTTAATTGAACATTATCAACCTTTGTTTTATCACGCCTAAGATACCCTCAAAGGCTAACAAACAATATTAATCATCATGCTAAGAATAAAGTGATTTTACATTTTTTTATTTCACTATCAAATGAAATCTCTTCTAATAAATGAAATTTCAAATGCCACCAAACTATCACAAAGCTAAGATTTTGTGTGATTCACAAAGATTTCAATGTAAGATTGCAACGGAAATAACAACAAATATTTGTAGACATTCAGAGATGAAGCAGACACAAATTTTCTCAAACTCAACATAGATTACTCAAATTTGATTAAATTCATCAGCAAAGGGGAAAGTTTCTAGAACAATATTAGAGCTTGTCAATGGTTATACACTCGCAACCACCTTGACATGATCAAATTTAACACAAAAATAAATAAACAAGTTCCTCAGATAATGTCTCAGAAATATGGGCTCTATCAAACTTTTCTCTCAGGAATTAGCTTCCAACCTCTAACACTCCAACCATTTGCATGACAAATTCATGCAATTTATAACATTTCATTTACAACAAAATTTTCCCCAAAACCAGAAACATTCAAAGCACCATTGCATGTTACGACCTTGATCATGACTCCAGAATCAGATTTGCAAAAAATTTATCAGGTGTGTAGAGGGAAAATCTCTCCAAATATTTCCAACATTCAATTCTTCACCTGGTAAGTCATTCTTCATCTCACATACCAACTACTTCCTCCTCTAATCTTTCAAATTTGTTCCTTTGCGTGCTAAGGAAGGAAATATTAGAAAATCAGATTAGATCCAATAATCAGATCACATCTTAATGGTGAAAGATGTTTTCAGATCCTTCCCACCAAATTAAGATATCAACTAGTTTCTTGTGTGCCAAGCAAAATCAGATTGAATCGACAATTAGATTACATCTTAATGGTAAAAGACATTTTCAGATCTTTCCCACCAAACTAGGATATCAAATTAATGTTCCTCTTCATTTGGCATGTAGGAGACACCAAGAAATGATAAAAAACCATAAAAATTGCATCCCTAGGAGCTTTGGAGTAGAAATGGCAGAAAATTAGATATAGATGCATAGTTGTCATTGATCTCTCTTTTGAATTTGGGTCGTCCATGTGGGAGATCTGATTTAAGATAGACTTGGGGTTCCTTTACTTTTTACACCTTTTGGGAAAAATGCAAAATTTCTCAATTTTCTGCCCCTCGCCTTTGAAAAATGGGCTTGACACATGTCCCAATGTGGGTCCCAGAGGAACCGTGGCTAAATTCTACTATTTTACCTATTTCTCGGAAAAAGAAATTTTTCCAAATTTCCCCCAAGAGTCTGCGCCTCCACCTTTTAACTTTTCAAACCACCATGCATCTCAACGGTGCATCTTGAGATGGTCCCAAAAAGTAGAGACCCCAAACAAGCGTGGGCTCGACATGTGTCTCGGATCAGCGAGTCTGTTAAAAATCTTGAGAGTTCAACGGAAGGAGCCATGTGTCCAAGGTCGAGATAGTATTCTTCAAACATTGAAAATACCAAGCAAAAAGTAGAGTGAACGGAAGCCTCCAAGTGTCCTCCTGGCGCTTCTTCAAAACAAAACTCAAGGGCTGGTCCCCAAACATGTGCGGTCCCTCCACATGTCTCAATGGCGTAGCTTCAAGATGGTCCCCAAAAGTGAAGACTCTAAATGAACGAGGGCTCACCACATGTTCCTGGCCTTAGAAAATTTGTTTAAAAGTTTTAACTCCCCAGCAGAGCCAGTGAAAAGCCTCCACCTATCCCTCTGTCGCATTTGTCAAGGTGGGACCCTGAGGTAGATCTTCAAATGAGTGCCATCCCACCACGTCCACGGGCCACAAAAACTGTACTAGGTACATAAAAATTTGTCTAAGTCCGGACAAAGCAGCGGAATCCTCCACATGTCTCCCCAATGCAACTCCAAGGCCAAACAAAAAGGTGAGTCTTCAAATGAGTGCCATTCCTCCACGTGGACAAGTTTTGGGTTAAAATGATCCACAAAATTTTAGAGTTCCCCACCGAGCCGCATCCAACCAAAAAGGGCCACGTTTCCACTGATGCAGAGATTTAAATTTGATGGGAGAAACACACCCGTCAAGCCGTAAAATGTAGGGAAACCATTGTTTGAGCCCAGAGATGAAATCTTCTTCAAGGATAGAGAATTTAGAAATGTTGTAAGGTTCACACATGATCATCCGAGCTACATTCAATCACATTTCCTTAGGTATCACGGATACAAATGGTAGGGACGATAACATATGACTGTGGAAAAGCAGACTTTTAGGAAAGGAACAATTTGAGTTTTCGCCCAATTGATAAACGCCTTGATATGGACGAGAGGAATGGATCAACAAAGTCTAGGTTTTAAGTGACCCTCAACCAAGGAGGAACTAATCATGGCAACCAAATGGGGAAAAAAATTTCAAGCACCAACTCGGGAGATAAAAAAAAAAGTGACAGAGGCCGTAAACCAAGGTATTTTAATGGAAAAATGGGTGATATTAATTTGAGCACCAACATCGGCTCTAACTCGGGGATAGGGACTCCTTGTGAGTGCCATAAGAACCAAATAACATACCAAGTGCAAAAATATCCATTTGGAAAAGGAGTCAGCCTGCAGAGCGAAAACCAAAACCATCTCCTAAAAATGAACCAAGGAACCAGCAAAACTAGGTCACCAAGGACTAGAATGGGCAAAAAAAAAATAAAAAAGAGTAAAGAAACCAACAAACTATACACTATAAAAATGATGCTCACCTTTATTTTGGGAAATTAGTCTAGGAAATGTTTTAAGTTCCGCCATTAATATGAAATTCGAGAAATTCCCCATCCAAGTCTTTCAATAATAAGGTATGTTCATCAATATGAATGTTAATGGAATAAGGGCCTATCCATAGTGCATAAAATTTACCGTGCTTTCCCTTGTCTTCATGCCTACTATCCCATAACAGCACAAGATATCCAATTTGAAAGCTCTAGGTGTTACTTTTTTGTCAAATAACTTCTTCAATTTTCTCGAACTTTACATTCCTTTGGTGAGATTCCCTCCTTTCCTCATAAAGTTCAACAATCAGTTAATGCAAGAATCATATGGACCAACTTCTTGATCTTCAGGTTGTTGAATGAACTAATATGAGGATAATTGCATTTGTAAGGGCAGAATATCTTGAGTTCCATACACCAGTTCAAATGGAATTTTCTAGTATCTCTTTTAACGAGTAATTCTATCATCCCAAACAAAAACTTCAACTACTCACCCCAATTCCTTTTGTTCAGCTCCAAGGGTCTACTGATGATTATTAATAAATTTTTATTCTGGACTTTGCTTGTCCATTGCCTTAGTGGTTATAGTTGGAGGCATATGTCAAATTGATCCCATATTCTTTACACATTGCCACCAAAGGTTTAGCTCGAAACTCATGGCATTGTCAACAACAATTTTTACTATCACTCCAAACTTGCAGATGATATGGTTCAACATGAAGTCCATGACAATTTGGTGTGTCACTCTCTTGGTGGGGATTTCCTCCACCCACTTCGTGAAGTAATCAATGGCTACAAGAATCCACTTATGGCGATGACTTGAAGGGTCGAAATCTCACCAATGAAATCCATTCTCCATTGCTTTCATTCTTCTAGAAAAATGTTGGCAACTCTCACATCTTCTAACCAACAAAGTTGTATCCTTGAAAATATTTGGCCACCAATAACTAGCCCTCAGGATCTTGTGTATTGTGAATTTTCTAGAAAAATTCCCCCCACAAACTCCTCCATGGAGATCAGCAATTATCTTGGGGGCTTCATCTTCAGTAATGCACCTTAAGAGGACTCCCTTAGGGTTCTTCCAAGCTAACCCAAAATTAGTAATGAAATATTTTTGGGAAGCCAACTTAAGAGCTCTTTTCTGATTTTTACTCAAATACTCATGGCAGTATAGATGTCTGAGATAAAAAATTATATCTTTGTACCATTCAGAACTCACCAAATTTTCAAGGACATCCACCCTTCCTTCTTCTACTTCATTTACCTCAATAGTTTGTAGGTTGCTCTCAGCCATAAGTTTAGCTAAGCCCAAACCTCTTACCAATTTCATGGTTTGGATATCCATGTCATACTCCTACAACTTGTTCACCCATCTGCATATTTTTCTTGAGACCTCCATCTCTGATAAGACATCTTTCACCATGGTGTGGGGAACATAAGCAACAACTTTAGAGCTCAAAATGTAGGGCTTGAAAACCTTTTTCTCTTTTACCGGGTAAATTCTTGCTTCTCCATAATGGTGTACTCCAATTCAGCCCCTTGTAATGCCTTCTTTGAAATAGGCAATTGGCCTCTCAGCCCCTTCATCATCCTTCTACAACAAGAAAGATGCAATAGTGTTCTTTGAAGCAAAAGAAAACATCTGAAAAGGCTTCTTATAATTTGGAGCTGCTAAAACAGGGGCATGCTTTAATGCTTCTTTGATCCCATTGAAATCTTGAATGGCAGCCTCTTCCCATTTAATAACTTGGTCCTTTTTTAGCATGCAAGTAATTGGAATGGTCAAATCAGCAAAGTTTGATATAAATATTCTGATAAAGTTTATTTTCCCAAAGAAGGACTAAATTCCTTTCTTGGTTCTTGGAATTGGGACCTTTGATGGCCTCTACCCTCTCGGGATCAATCATGACACCATCCTTTGATATAATGTGACCAAGAAACTTGGCCTTTTGCACTCCGAAATGGCACTTCTTTGGATTGAGTGAAATGACATACTCTCTGCATCTTATCAGCATATTTTCTAAATGTTGTAGGTGATCACTTCTTCTCCTGGAGAAAACTGTCACATCATCTTGATACACAAAAATGAAATCATTTATATATCTTGAGAATGCTACATCCATTGCTCTCTGAAAAGTAGCTCCAAGTATTCATTAGGCCAAATGACATCCTCACATACACATAGGTACCCCATGGAGTAGTGAAAGTATTTTTGATTCTCTCTGATTGCTTCACAACTACCTGGTTATACCTAGAGAAACCATCCAAAGTAGATAACAACTCAGAGCCAGTAACCAATTGCAACATGTTATCCATGTTTGGTAAAGGATAATTATCCTTCATTGATGCTCTATTCAAATTTCTAAAATCCACGCACAACCTGATATCACCATTATTTTTCTAACTGGGACTAAGTTTGTAACCCAAGAAGAATACCTTATTGGCTGAATGATCCCTCCATCCCTCAGTTTCTTTAGTTCTTCTTGCATTTTAAGAGATAGGAGTGGATTGATCAGCCTTTGTTTTTACCTGAATGGTTTTGCATTAGATTCCAAAGGGATTTCATGCTGAAACAAATCCTCTCTGTATGCTTTTAACTCTGAATAAGACCAAGCCAAGCAGTCCTAATATTTCTTCAACAACTAGACATAGGACTATTTTTCCTCCTTGTTCAGATTGCTTCCCAACTAGATCTTCCTTGGTTTCTCCTTTGTACCAAGGTCATGCTCCTCAACATCCCTTGAGGCTGTTATATGCTTTTTTATAATGCAATCAACATTATCAATGTTCGATTCAAGAGTAACTTGATCCTCTAGGAATGTTATTAGTTTTAGTTGGATGATGTATTTGCCAAACAAATTTTATTTACCTTTGTTGTACCCACCATTGGCTCCCAATCAATACACTTCGATCAGCAAACTCCCCTTTGTTTTGCAAAAATATTTTGACTCGAGCATCATCATCATCAAAAAAATTCCAATGTTTAATGTTGTTAGGGACGAGATGGCCTTGTTAACACTTCAACATCATATTCACAATATAGGGACATTTAACAACTATGAAACTGAGATCCCAAAATTCTAAGCTTGTCTACCATAACATTGGAATTTCTATCATGATGCACAATGTTAAATGAATCAAACATCTCAATCAAGTCCCGAGACCACATGCTTGTCAGACGGGTTCATTCTCGATTCTTAGTAGCATACAATTTTCTAATTTGTTTAACAATTAGTTCTGAATATCCCTTAACAATGATGTCCTTAACATAGTATTTCCAAGAAATTATCAAGCCTAACAACAATGCTTCATACTCAGCAATGTTGTTAGTACACTCAAATTTAAGTTTGAAAGAAAAAACAAACTCTTCCAAGCTTGGAGAAATCAAAACTACACCGGCACCATTTCAAATTTGGAGCAAGCTCCATCAAATAACAAAGTCCATGGAGATCCTACTTGTTCAAGACTCTTACATTGATCCATTTTTTTCTCTTTCCCATCAACAAATCCAATAAAGTTATCAACATCAACACTTGTGTACAACACTTCATAAGATGCATTGTTGGGATCTTCAATAAGGTGCAACATCTTCTTTTATCCATACAACATGACAAGGCTATCCTCAATTGGGATGGTGGCATAGGACATATCCATTTGAACACTCCCACCAACACTTGTAGCCCATTTTCTAGACAACAACATACCCCACTTAGCTAGGCAATCAATAATAACAACATCAAGTTTCAAGTTTCTACCCGGATAAGGTGAAAGTTGTACCACCAAACCTTTCACACATCCCACCACCAGCACTTCCTGGAATCCATGGTATTACACTTCCCATATGGTGTTGTTACTTTGATATCCAATTCATTAATGACTTCCAAAGGCATGACATTGCATGATGCTCCTAAATTGTGTAGCAATCTATCCTTAATGATCAGAGTGGTGAAGAATGGATCTACATTTAGTTGAGACTCTACCAAGGATGTTACCAAATAAACCTCAGTGGTTCACCAAGTTCTTCCAATGCTGGTGGTGTTTCTATCCCTTCAATGATTAGAGGAGTCTCCACAATGTTTACATTTCTCTCCTTCAATCCCAAGTACTCAAATGCCCTCTTCTTGTGCTCAGGGATCCTAAGTAGCTCAACAATTAGAACACTAACTTTGATTTGACTCAAAACTTGGGCAATGTCATATGGAACACACTTTGGGAAGGCAGCATTGGAAGGTAGATTAACACATTCATCAAATGGCATAGGATTTTTGACAGTTTGAGCATGGGGAGAAATATGTATCTTGTTTAGGACAAAGCAAGGCCTTTGGAAGGTGTATCTTTCTTAGGAGCCTCTTTAGGAATATTTGAAAGAAATGGGGCTTTAGGTTTGGCTTGAGGCCCTACTCCTTTGACAACTCTACTCCTAGTATTATAATCCTTCTCTTGAGCAACAACAATGTTCATCAATAACTGCCTATCCTCCTTAGATGGGATTCCTCCATCATACTTCTTTATCATTAAATCTCTTAAGTATTCAAAGTTATTATTGGGCAATTCAAAATATTGTATAGTATCTATTTCTAAAGTATGAGAGGGAGGAAGAAGAGGTACCCAGTGAATGTAATCCCAAAAATTAGTAGCAGTTCTAGCACTTATTACCTCAGTTGAAGTTGCTCCCTATTGTGAGCTTATAGAGCACTCCATCATGCATGCATCATCATCAGTGTTATCATCATCAGCTTCCTCTTCTACTTGTTGATCTACTTCACATGGAGCATGGGGCATGAAACATCTGTCACACCAATCAATTACATTTGTTTCTTTAACAATAGCAACTCTGAAAGCCAAAGGGTCCGACACCATTCTATTTTCCCTAGCTTGGGGATGTCTATTTGCAGATCCCATGGGTCCCTTGCCTCTATCATCAGATCTCTACTCATTTCTAGGATGATTGGTAAATCTTTCTTGGCCTTGTTGCTTATGTTGACCTTGTGAACTCTACCCAATTCCTTTCTCTACCCAAGCTAATTTGTATGAGATTTATTTGACAGCTCCTACCAAAGTTTTCACAACTTCCTCCAAATCAGTAGCCTTACTTGAGGTCTTTTTGGGTTAACCAGTTTCACACCTTCCCTCTTAGGAGGTTTTCCAATTGCTTTGATGTTATTCTCAATTTACAGAGCCATGGTAAAGGCCTGCCTCAAATTGGTAGGGTTTTTGTCCCTCAAATAGTAAGCAACTTTCTTATCAAATGCATCTGAATACTTTATAAGAAAAGATTCATCACATGGCCTTAAAATTATAGGAAATCTCCTCAATGTCTTATTAAATCTAGTGTTGAATTCATGCACTGATTCATTGGGATTATTTTTAATATTCTCAAATTCTGACAAAAGAAACCTAGGATCCATTTTGTCACCATACTGCAGTCTGAATGCATTATTCATTTTGGTCCAAGAAACAATGGAATTATCTGGAAAATCTTTATACCAATCCCTTGCATATTCTTCCAAAGTGTGGATAAATAGTTTGATATATACATCCTCAAATTCAATCTCAAAGTCTTCCATCATGTTGATAAAAAATTTGAGTGATGATCACCGTTATATCATTGCTTCCTTGGAAATTTGGTAGTCTATTTCTTACATATTGGGAACAACATTTGGATAACCAACCATCCCTCTAAAATTTATAGGACCAAAAGTATTTACAAAAATGGAGGTCTGGGTGGGGGATGGGCCATGTTGTTTTGAGGAGGTGACCTTGAAGGAGAATCAAAATAATAAGGGACAAGGGTCTTTGAAACACAAGAGTATAACTTCCAAAATGGATATCCCTAAAGGATCTATTTCTTGGAAAACCCTATCAACTTTGGAAAACACAAAGGCGAGTGAGAAGAAAACTCTTCAAATTCAAATGAAGGTCCCTCTCCAAATGGAGAATTTAATTCCACAAAAAGACTACGATTGAAGCACTTGAATGGAAATATTCAATGATAGGCTGATCACTTTCATCAATTGAGGTCTCCTTTCTTTATTGCTGATCTCCAACAACTCTCCAAGCTCTTCTTCCTTCTCGAATTTGTTTTCCTAGCTCTGGAAATAATGTCCTAGTAGGATCCCTAGTGAAGAAATATCTTCTTCCTTCTAGCTTTGCAAAGATTAGTAACAAATATCCCTTGATAGAGGCTAAGACACTAGTATTTATCAAAAAATCATATCAACACGAGTTTCCACTAAGGATTTCCACCTTAGTTTTGCAAATGCACTAAAAATATGATCTTAGATGTCCATCAAGACTAGAAATTTGAAATGGAGAGATCGACCTTCCTTTACCAAGATTTATCAATGAAACTTGGTGCAATAAGCTGTAACTGGAAATATTACACACAACACTTGTAACTTTGAACGCTTCTTACGGGCTGAACAAAGGCTGATGTCAAAATAATGTGCTAATACTTAGAGCATATAAGAAATTTTTACAGGATACGGACATGAACTGCAAATTATAATGTCCTTGGTAGTAACACTGAGAATGGTTTTGGTACCCAAATTGACTCTCCCTTAGAAGCTGAGCAGCATCACGGTTTGACAGAAGCTTAGAGATAAGAAGATCACATTGTGTGTCATTTTGTAGCTTGGGAAGATATGCATCTTGCTCTTTGTCACTCAGATGTGGATAAATGGGTAGCATCCTTAAGAGGATTTGATATATCCTCATTACTTTATGGTTGTGTCTTTCAACCAGGGTGAGAGGACCCTTTTGTATCCTATTGTTTGTGGAGGAGATGGAGATGTCCTTATTTGCAAAGTTATTAAGAAGACCTTGAAGAAAACATGATCAATACAACACAAATCTAACTCTCACGAGTTGTCACCCTAGATAATGGAGATATTTTATGAGCAAGGTTTAGGCTACTAAAGATAATGAAAACCTGATTGTTTCTGTATGTTTTAGTAATAGAGATTATTCATTTGTACACACATAGGAAAAACAGGGGTAGTATGGGTAGGATTGGTTGTTTTTAAATGAATTTTTGTGGGAGGTGAGGCAGAGTGGATTTTGACTCACCAGGTCTTTGATAGCTTTTACAAAAATGGAAGGCTTCACCAACAAAATGCTTAAGAATAGCTAGAATTTTCCTTTAAACGAAGGTGTGCTTGATGGGCCTTGAGATCAAGCATGTTTTCATACAAGCTTTAAGACCCCCTGATTAAATTCTGGTGGGACTCCTTCAAAGTCAATGGGACCTTGGTGTTCCAACTTTCCAAAAAGTTATCCATGCTGAAAGATAATTTACGAAGCTGGAATATATCATGCTTTAAAAATATTTTTCAGGAAAAATAGAGAGTTGAGAAGGAGCTCCATAATCTGAATGAATCTATCCTCTCACAAGGGATGTTTCAGGCTGATTTCTTCAAAGAAAAATTGCTTCTCAAGGAACTTGGAGATCTTCTTCTTAAAGAGGAAACTTATTGGTGTCAAAAATCTAGGGAAGTCTGGCTGACGGTGATAAAAATACTAAGTTCTTCTATGCTTCTGTAAAATCCAGAAGAAATTTCAATTACATTTCATCCCTCCAGTTGGATGATTTATCTGTGGCATCCACTCAATCTCAGATCAAATCTGAAGCAGTGTCCTTCTTTAATAAGCTCTTGAATGGTGACACAGTCACCCCCTTGGCGAACAGTCTTATTTCTTCCATCAGATCCCTACCTCGGTCACGAGATGTTGATAATGACATGCTTCTCTCTCCTTTCTCCAAGGAGGAGGTTTGAAAAATTGTTTTCTCAATGAAGAGAGATAAAGTGCCTGGCCTAGATGGTTTCCCTGCCTCTTTCTTCTAAGACTTCTGGGATGTCATTGGGAATTCAGTTTGGAAGTAGTGGAGGAACGTAAAACGGGAAAGATTTTAGGTGCTCTCAATCACACCCTCATCTGTATGTTTCCCAAAAAATCTCTGTCGAGTCTCTGGATGATTTCAGACCTATTTCCCTTTGCAACACGTCCTATAAAATCATCTCCAAAGCTATTGCAAATAGATTGAGTCCACTTTTGTCAAAATTGGTAGCTCATGAACAAAGCGGCTTTATCCCTGGAAGGTCTATTTCAGACGGGATCATTATCTCCCATGAACTGATTCACACTCTCCATTCCTCCTCTCGGGCTGGCATGATGCTGAAATTGGATTTTAGTAAAGCTTACGATCATGTCAATTGGAGGTTCCTCATCAAGTCTCTTCAAGCCATGGGTTTCAGTCGGCAATTCTGTAATTGGATTTTTAACTACATTGCCACCCCTAGATTCTCAGTCCTGGTAAATGGTTCGGTGAAGGCTTCTTCCATAGCAGTAGGGGATTGAGACAAGGCGATCCCCTCTCCTCATTTCTTTTTATTTTGGTCACAGAGGCTCTTAGCGAAGTATCAAGTCTGCCATTCTAGATGGATCCCTCAAAGGTATTCCAATCACCTCCAATCTTCTAGCCCTTTCACACCAAAAATTCATAGATGATACTTTAATATTGTGTCAAGGCTCCATCCCAAGCAAGGAACCTCTCTTTTATTTTAGATTCGTATTCTTGATGGTGGGACATGTTATTAACTTTCATAAATATGTCATTTTCTTCTTTAATGTTGCTCTAGATTACAATGCAGGATCAAAGCAATTCTCAGCTTCACTGTGGGAGCTCTCCCTCACAAATATCTAGGTATCCCAATTTTCCATGGGAATGGTAGAGCACATCTTTGGGACGGGATTATAAACTCCATCTCTACTAGACTTCTCTCATGGAAAGGAAAATGGCTATCCCTGGCTGGTCGAGCCCTATTAATTAATTAGTTCTCCTAGCCATTCCAATTTATATGATGTCTGTCCTGTAGATCCCTAAATCTGTTCTGCTCAAGATTGAAAATATTGTTAGATCCTTCTTATGGCAAGGAAATAATGAAGAGCACAAATTTCACCTTGTTAATTGGGAAACGGTTAAACTCCCTAAATGCCTCGGAGGGTTGGGAATTTTGGACCTTGCTCTTCAGAATTCTGCCCTCGAGAGAAAAACTTGTTTGGAACTTCATCTCCGACACCAAATGGCTCACTTTCCAAGTTCTTTCACATAAGTATCTCGGGGGGTGCCACCCCGAGTTATTGTTATCTAGCACAAAGCTCCCCAAAGGTTCGCATATTTGGAATTTCTTCTGTAAGTCCAAATCCTTGATTGCTGAGTTGGTCTCTTGGAACATCAATAACGGACAGCTCGCCACCTTCTGGGAAGAAAGTTGGAACGGTTCCCCCCCCTTAATCTCATGCTTGAACTAAATAGAGTCATGAACATGACCAAGATATCTTGGGGATCTTTGGTCGCAGACTATGGCTGTCAGAATCCTGATGGCTCACCGTCTTGGCTCTGGAAAGATGTCTCCAATATTGGGGCTAATGCACAGGAGTCTAATCTTCTCAAGGATGCCCTACAGGATAGAAATGCGCACTTTCTTAATGATGATGATCATTTGATTTGGCTTGGGGAAGCTACAAGATCTTTCTCTGTGAAAGCAGGTTATAATATTCTCATCTCTCGGTTTGGCCAAGGTCTTCCATGTTCCTATGCTATTGGCATCCCAATATCTCTCCTAAGGTGGCAATCTTCGGTTGGTTGGTTATGAAAAAGAAAGTTCTAACTCAAGTTAGGTAGAGATCATGGGGTTACGCGGTCCTTCCATGTGTTTACTTTGTGGTGCTGCGGAGGAAGATCTTGATCACCTCTTTTTATTTTGCCCATTTGCATCTAGCTACTGGGGTTGGCTCCTGAGCAAATTAAATCTAGCCTAGGTACCTTGTAATAATATTGGTGAGACTCTTCTCTCTTGGCCAAGCTTTAATATTAACAGCTCCCTCAGCTCTATTTGGTACATAGCCCCTACTTCCTCCTGTGGCATATATGGTGGGAATGTAATCTTCGTCTCTTCAGGGAACAATCTGCTAAGCCGCAAGCTTTTCTCAACAAGCTGGAAGTGGCCATCTCTAAGAGAGTTAGTGTTAACTATTTATCACAATCCACTTTCTCCTCCAGGGATTTTGATATCATGCATTCATGGCCACTCATAAAGTAACTGGACCTGGCTCTATAGTTAAAAAAGGCCTCACACAAGTTGAAAAATTTATTCGTAGAAAAAGGGCAAGATGGCACCCCCCTCGAAGGGCTCATGGAAACTCAATTTTGATGGCACTTCTAGAGGGAACCTGTAAATCAGGTGCAGGTTGTATTCTTAGGGATGAATTTGGTAATCTCATCAAAGTTGGCTCCTACCCTCTCAGAGATGGTTCGTGCAATGTTGTTGAAGCCCAAGCACTTCTGGAAGGGGTCAAGATGGCTGCCCAGTTAGGTTGTCCTCATTTATTTATCGAAGGGGACTCCCAAATTATCATATGTGTAGTTTCTAGAGGCACATCCCCTTCGTGGAAAATCAACATCTTTATCCCTCAAATTCTCTATTGGTTAGATAAAATCGGTTCTGGAACATCACTCATAACTATAGAGAAACTAATCAAGTGGCTGATTTTCTTGCAAACTATGCTATCGATCACCCTACCGCCATCGTCACTTTAGGTACCGATCAAGATTGGATTGGACTGACATGCTTAATTTCCCATTAAGCGGGCCAGTTCAATTCAGTAGTTTGGATGTGGCCTCACGCATGCGTAGCACTCCTTTTATGTGTGGTGGTTGCTCTCTTGCTGCTTTGTCTCTCTCAAACTCTGCTTCCATGCTACCAGTTCCCCTAAGTATTTCAATGGCTTTTCTCGACTTTCCTTTTGTTACTCTCCACAGCTCGGTGTCGGATGTTGCTTAACATTGGAAATCGATCACACCCATCTGTCTGGTGTCTTCCAGTATTATTCGGACCAGGAAGCCAAAGCTATAGAGACTATTTTTGGAAACACCTACCATTTCACTCTCACCAAGCATGTACTAATATGCAGATATTTCCATGCCTTCGTATCCTTCTGCATGCTTATGGAGGAGGATTTGGTCGTCGTGGAATTCCTCACCAACTCTGTTGTCCTTCCCACCCACCATGTCGGCCTCGTGATGAATTGACCAACTTCTCCCTGTCATATCCTCTTCTCTAGGTTGAGGAGGTTGATGATCTTGCTATTGGTTCGGGGCATGACATCAAATGGATCTACGGCTAGTACAGGGAACTTCTCCATCATGCACAAAGCGTCAACACACTCTTCACGTCGGGTAGACTCGATCACCATTTACTACCTGGGAAATTAATATTCGACGCCGTAGGATTTCTAGTTTACTCCGCCATTGATCGTGGAATGCTCTCAAGGATCGGGCTCGGGATGCGTACAAGTTTCTTCTCCAAGAGTCCAACCATCTGGCACCAACTTTGGCGATGCGGTGGATCCGCGCCTCACCTTTTTACGTCTTCTCTCTGTTTTGTTCCTATTCGGGTTTTTCTTCGGCTCTCTCACCACGTCGTTGGCTTCTATTCCCCATTCCTCTTTTCTCTCCCTCTCTCCTCTTATCCCCTCTCCTTTCTTTCCTTCTTTCTTCCTTCCCACATGTAATTTTGGGGTCCTTCCCGTTCATAGCTCCGGTCAAAAGCATTTAAATATAAAAAAATGATATAGCTTGAGAAAATTGAATATAGGTGAAGTTAAAGAGTCCTTTTTCTTTTATAAAAGAGTTGAAAGGATAATAAGAATTTGAAGAATCCTTCATTATGTATTTTAATGATAAAAGTAGAATTCAATATATGGGGGTGAAGCTACAAAGTTAAAAAGTGTTGGAAGGGAGTAAAGATATGTAACATTGAATTTGGATTCATATGTTAAAGTGAGTATGGGAACAAGACATGTGATGAAGATAATATTAAGCTAAGAAACAAGATTGCAAATAAGATGAAAAAATGACATAGAGTGATATAGAGAGAAAATAGTGAGAAATTATCATGAAAGCGTTAACAGAGAAGAGAGTAGTTGATTGAATAAATTAAGAGGTTAATAGGCCTAAACCAGAGAATCGGGTATAGTATGATTTTAGGATGAAGTGTGCCGAAAAGAGATCATGATCAGTTAAGTAGGAAACATTAAACTAAATGATCAGTTTGTAATATTGATATTAGAATTTTCCTAAGTGGGTGCTTGGGATACGGGGGGGAGCTCCTTGCGGGTTGTATCTTGTTAAACTAGTCTAGTGGGTGCTAGGAAAACATAGAAGTTGGTGCTTCATAGTTTAAGTGAGTGATCAAACAAGGTGAAATCATTGTAAGAATTTGGAATGGGTGTTCCTAAGTAGAGATTTTAATTTCAAGTGGGTTTTTATCTCTTTAAGGGGTTCCCACCATAAATCTAGTGTCTTGTGTAGTTGTCTCTTTGCATGCATACGATATGTTTTGGTTCATGGTTTAATTTTTGTTATAATTAAGAGGACTCAAAGGTTAAAAATTTATCTACACTGATTCAACCACCCCCTCTTAGTGCTTGTGATTTCCAACAATTGGTATTAGAGCCTGGTCCTTCTGAGTTAAGCCTAACAGCTTGAAGGTGATCCTGATAACACAAGCATGGGTTCTTTGGTTGAATCAATCTTGAAGAGAAAATATGGCATTTCTCAATCCCTGATAGAAGGCCTGAAGAATGATATTAAGCACATGGAATCTCACCATTGTCAAGAATTAAATGAAGTAGCTACACTTGTGGAAAATGTGTCAAGATCTCTGAAAGGAAAATAAAATGACTGCCTGAAACTGGAAGAGGAGGTAAAGACCCTAAAAAATGAACTGAGTCAAGTCACAAATCAGTTACAAAGACTTTCAGGTGAAATAGAGCATAAGTCTTGTCAAGCATCCATCCAAGAAAATACTAAAGAGTGTGATAAATTGAGAGCATATCTGAATACTATCAGAGAAGAAGTGGTTCAAGGAAATGAAAAGAGACTTGAATCTTGAATATATCCATTCAGAAAACAAAGAAAATGAAGAGACTGATCCCAAAAAGAAAACTAACAAGAAGCAGACAAATACAAGAAGAGCCAAGTCAATTAGACAGCCAAATGCATCCAGGTATGAGAGGAAATTTAATGGTTATTGTTTCTCGTGTTCTATATTTGGGCATAAAGCTAGAGAGTGTATGAAATACTATGACAAAGAGTACCCTTGGAGATCTTGTGCTACTAAATATGAATGGAATATAATGTGTTTAAATTTTATAAATAAAGTCCATATAAGCTAGTGCTTAGAAGAACCTCAAAGATATTTTAGAAATGAAAATCATCACTCAAGAAAAAGGATAAATCAGGTCATATGCTATACATGTCATGAAGTTGGGCATTTCTCAAAGCATTGCTATAACTATAAACAACCCAAGCCTCAAGTAGCTCCTAAAAATAAGGAAATGAAATGGGTATACAAAATCAAGGAAAATTCAGAAGTTGAGAAAGAAAAGACTAAAAAGAAGGTGCCACAACAAGCTAACATTGTATTAACAAAGGATGAAAAAGGAAAGAAAAAGAAAACAACTCTAGTACCAAGGATGAGAAAGTTCTTCCTCAAGAAGTGGTAGAGAAGGTGTATGAAGTGCAACATTTATGTTTATCAAGCACACAATCAGATGATGGAAAGTCAAGTAATGTGGTCATCACTCCTAGAGATGCAACTAAGAAGGCTAATGAGAGTGCTAAGACAAGGAAAGGAAAAATGGAGGATTCATCATTTTTTCATGATGAATTTATGTTGTTATGAGATGGTTCAAGGATCAAAGTATGCCTTCTCTAATATTCTAAGAGGTATATTCATTTGAATGAAGCATTGGAGTTAGGATGAGTCAAATCCCATAATCTAAGGTGTGTATATTCATAAGTCTCATGACCTTGTCTTATGAAGTATGTGAAGATAGGAAGGTAAATATTTTCATCACCGGTGTTGAAAAGAGTGGTGTCACTGTCAAGAGGTTTTCATGTGGTCAAATGCAACATCAAATTTTTAAATTTCTGTTCTTATTCATGGAGTCTTTGTCATCATCAGTTTATAATCAAAGGTCCAAAGTCATTTTGAGCATACTCCTAGGGGGAGTTAGTTGATTCATGAGGCCTCAACTTTATAGTTTCCAAGTCTGAGTTTTGTGGGGTATTATAAATTCATCATGTGTTGTTGAAGCCTACATTCATTGTGCTCATGAGTCTATTACAAGTATGGAACTATAAAGATGTCACAAAGGTTGTCAATTGTCATAATGCATAAGAATTTTCATCATGAATAGTTTGGACATGAGTCTTGGTTTGTATCATGACTTGTAATATGGTGTATAGTCCCTCTAATGTCCCTTTTGAATTTGGTTTAAGGATATCAAGTCCTACTTAATCAGTTTGATCTCAAATTGCTTGACTAAGACAATGATGTAATCAAGAAAGCACATTATCAGGTGTGTCCATGCAAATTGAAATGCTACAAGTATGAGATTGGGATGAGTATGTTTGATATTCATTTGAAAAGATATTATTCATGGTTACAAATGTTTTGGCAAGGTGATAACACTAACTTGGAGGAGATAATAGCAAAATCAAGGCAAAATGTTACCTCAATGCCCTAATCAAGGTTTACACAGTCTTAATGAGCAGGTTATATGAAAACTTAGTTTTGAAAAGTCAAATGAAGGAATTATATGATTTTGGGGCTTCAAGTATGGATACTTTCTCAGTTATCCTTGACAGATTTGGAATGATAGTTTTTGGTGCACAGTGATAAGGTATCTAATTCTATACAGTGGAAGAGAAGTTAGTTCTTGGGATAATTTGGATGATGAATCTTCATTCATTTTATGGATTCAATCTCTATAAAACCCTTATATTGATTCAATATGTATGGGAATGCACTTACAATTGTCTTCAAGATGATATGAGATAGTGAATGATTTCTTATACTCCATGAAAATAAATGATGACCTATAGGCTGAGGATGGTGTTGCATGATTACGGTGGTATGAAGTGGCATTCAAGTTCAATATCTTCATAAAATGGTATGTTATCTCATTCATTCATTATCTTGCAAACTGTTGGTAACATGTGGTGATCATAATTGCTTGATAAGAATAGAAATTGGTGTTTTTAGCCCAAAATTACACTCTACTAGCTTGTAGAGCCTTGCCCTAGCATGATGTCATTTGGTATTGAAGTCAAAAAGCTACTCTGTTTGAGCTCTTAATGGATTACATTTACAAGATAAAATGATCAATTTTTAGACCCAAAAGATGGTTATTATCCTTCATAAGATGACAAAGGTAGTGTTGCAGTGGTATGAGATAGTGGTTGGCTGGCTATAGGATGTTTTGTTTCCTCAAAAGTTAAGGGGTTGGATTATCCCTCAATTCTAGTAGTTGTAGGGGTTGAGAAGCCTCTAGAAATGATTTGTATCTCTCAAAGGAACTTTGTGACAAAGTTCAGGTTTAGGTTTCCCTCCAACTATGTTGAAGTGATGTTGTAGCAAGAAATTAGGTAACTCTTGGTGTATGTATGCTAATCATAGTAGGTGGAGTACTTGTTTGTTCTTCCAAGGGATTGAATTGGTGTTCTCAAGATCATTCAAAGTGAGAAAGTGGAATTTGATACTTGATTCTTTCTCTCAAAGGTATGTGGTGATCTATCTCAATCTAAAAGCACTGTAGAAGTCTAAAAATTTACTTTAGGACCTTGAAAAATGTGTATGGTTTATTTCAAGGCATGTGAGCAAGTCTAGTTAGTCAAAATTGTGCCAAGGAGCTAAAGTTAGAGGTATTTAGCCCAGGGGGAGCTATGGTTGGTTGGGTCAAAGCATGATTGACCTATAGAAGGATTTGGAAATTGGTCTAAAACAAACTGAAAGGTCTGTTCAGAGAAGTTAGTGTCTTGAGTGGTTTGGTCATGGATATTTGGCATTGTTGGCATGTTAAGAGTAGTGTTGGCTCAATTTTCAAGTTTACTATAGTAGCTCTAGAAGACAAAACAAGGGTATAAGGTGAAATTTGGCATTTTTGCATGCCTAAGAAGGTTGAAATGATGTTTTATGCCTCTTATAAGGTGAGATTGAGTTGTTTCATGATGAACTGATGGTGTTCAGTTGTTGGAGATGTTTTCCTAGGGGGAGTGCATGCAAGGTATGAGAATTTTTTTATTAAATTTTTCCAATCTAATTAGTTTGGTGTGCTTGTGAATCTTTGTCATAGATGTTAAAGGGGGAGAGAGAGTGCTGGAAAATTGTTTCATATTTTAGTTTTCCATCAAGTTTCAAAATGTTGCCATCAATGACAAAGGGGGAGATTATTGCACCTGTTGATTTTCCAGTTGTTGTCATTGATGTCAAAGGCATTGATGGAAAAGGGAGAGTGCAAGATCATTCTTATCAGATGTTTTTAGAGGTTCAAATTGAATTCATGAGGTTTTAAGAAGACAAATTCTTGGATGGTTAGTGGAAATGTTATTTGAGTGGTTTTGTGTGCCCAATGAAGTGAAACATGATGGTAAAGGACAAAATAAGTATGGGATTGGCTATGAGAGAATATCTACAACATGTTTTAGAAAATTTTAGGCTCATCTTAGCTCTAGGAGTCAATTTTGTATGTTGGTCAGAAATGGTGTTGAGAACAAGTAGTGTTCTTGCATGAAAATGAGATGGGATACAAAAATTTAGACCTATCCTTTTCAAAAAAATATGAGAGATGATAGAGAAATGTTTCTTGATGCTTCATGCAAAATTTTAGGTCAAATTTAGGTCATTTTTTCAAGTTATGTGAGTTTTTGTAAAACGAGCTTTTGAAAAGATCATTTTGATTTGTCTGAGCTTCTTAGCCTTAAAAAACATTATATAGTCTCCTTCAAATAAATAATAGAAGGAATTTTGGGATTAAATTATCATAAAAATCATGCACAAAAATAATTTTCTCAAAAGAAGGTGTGGTTGAAAAGTTATGAGCATTTTGGTGGAGCATTTTTTCTCTCTCTGGTTGTGCACCAAATCGATAAGAGAAAAAATGTGATTTTGGACTCCAAGTCTAATTTCATCACCTCTAGAGTGTCTTATTATCTCATTCATGATGTTTCTTAGGCCCAGAAGGCATTTGAAGGCTTTACTTCTAAAGGTACATGTTGTTGCTAGTGTTAATGTTCTTAGTAGGAATGCTTCGGTGTGTAGAAGTTACAACTATGTCATTAGGTTTTTTTCTCAATAAGTTCTCGTAACTCTTCTACATGCACATGACAATTTTTTTGAGATATTTCAAGTCTTCTTGGTATATTCATTCCTTCAAACTCCCTGCTGGGACCCATTGTCACGGAGAGCATTTGTTTTATTGCACCTTAAATCACTTCCACAAGGGTTTTGCTTCCGGAGCTACGACTAGTTTTTCAACATGGACAAAAGATATCTAGATGGTAAATTACATGTTTTTCATGAGATCAACCATTTGAATTGACATATTTTAAAATCTAGTTTGAGTAGTTTCAGGATTTTGATTTGGTTCTCTCACTTTGTCAAATTTGAAGATCACTTCAAATCAAGTGGATCAAATGTTATGAGTCTAACTCATCAAGAAATGAAGATTGGTAAATTATAAATCATCCATTTGGATTATTTCTCTTGGTTATAGAATTGATATTGGTTCTCCTCAATATCAGATCTCATGTATAGTATTTTCCTCCAAAATTTGCATAGTACGTGGTACATAGTTCATGTTCTCTTCTTCTATTCAATGTCTTCAATGGTTTTAGAAGGATGAAATTCAGTATATTTTACCTTAAAGTTTTTATACTTCCTCTTCATGTCATTGTGTTGATTCAAGTGTCTAAACCCTGACCTTGAGTAACAGATGCATAATGTTTGTTTTTTTAAAGATCAGTAGACTAAAATTTTCTACTTCTTTGAAAGAATTGTATGGATTTTTAAGAAATATATCCTTTGAAAATATGGACATATGTTTCAAGAGTGCTGAGAATATATATTTATCTAAATCCATGTAATCTCTATTAAGGAATTGTTTTATTTATTAACCTTAAGAAGTGATAGTGCACAAACCCTCTCCTAGGGTTTTAATGAAGATGTTTTAGTATTCTTAGACGTTTTACCCAATGATTTTCAATGAAATTAAATCCAATTCAAAAGTTTATGGGGTGAAATGTAATGATTTGAACAAGTTATTCATCTTAGAGTTATGGTAAAACCATGATTAGTTTAGATGGAATGTATTTCTTTGTTTTTAAACGTTTTTGAGTGTTTTAAAAGATGTCTTCAAAGGGCGGGCTGTAGGAATATTTTATGAAGCTTGGAAATGATTTTCACATCATGAATAAGATCCAGTTATCACTTTTTGATGCTCAAATTCTCAAAAAAATGTGATGTAACTCTAGATCGAGAAAATAGTCTTTTCCTTTGCTTCAAGTTTTGATATGATCAATTATGAAATTGTTTGAGTTGAGCCAAAGGTTATCAAAGGGTCAAAAATTTTCAGGAAGAGATGAATATGTTTCTAGTGTCTTTGGAAATATTTCTAAGGCTCATACAGTCCTTTGAAGAGTGTAAAACAAAGGAAAGTCAAGTATGGAAGTTTGAAAGCTTCAAACTATTCCAAATACTTGAGATATCGTAATAGTTCGATGGAGAAGGCAAAGACAGACCTTGTCTCATTCATATTTTGTAAAATATTATAGTCTTATAAAAAATAGGAAGAGTTAAGTATGAATCCTTTTGGTTTTTGAAAGGAAGGTCAACAGTCCAAGCATCCCACTTTTAATGGTATTGGAAATATAATAGTTTATTGTTGATAAAAATGATATAGCTCGAGAAAATTGAATATAGGTGAAGTTGAAGAGTCCTTTGTCTTTCTCAAAGACATGAAAAGGTAATAAGAATTTGAAGAGTCCTTTTTCTTTTCTCAAAGAGTTGAAAAGGTAATAAGAATTTGAAGACTCCTTCATTATGTATTTTAATGATAAAAGTAGAAGTCAATATATGGGTGTGAAGCTACAAAGTTTAAAAAGTGAAGGAAGGGAGTAAAAGAGATGTAACATTGAGTTTGGATTGAGATGTTAAAGTGAGTATGGGAACAATACATGTGATGAAGAAAATACTGAGCTATGAAACCAAATTGTAAAGAATATGAAAAAAGGATACGGTGGTGATAGAGAGAAAACGGTGAGAAATTATCATGAAAAGATGACAGAAAGAGAGTAGCTGATTGAATAAATTAATTGAGGTTAAGAGGCATAAACCATAGAATCAGGTATAATATGATTTTGAGTTTGAAGTGTGCTAGAAAAGAGATCATGATTAGTTGAGTAGGAAACATGAAACTAAATGATCAGTTTGTAATATTGATATTATAATTTTCTAAGTAAGTTCTTGGGATACAAGCGTAGGAGCTCCTTACAGGATGTAGCTGCAAACCAGTCTAGTGGCATCTAGGAAAAACATAGAAGTGGGTGCTTCATTTTTTGAGTGGGTGCTCAAACAAGGTGAAATCATTGTAATAATTTGGAATGGGTGTTCCTAAGTAGAGATTTTGATTTTAGTGGGTTTTTCTCCCTTTAAAGGGTTCCCACCATAAATTTGGTGTCTTGTGTAGTTGTCTCTTTGCATATGCAATCTATTTTGGTTCATGGTTTAGTTTTTGTTATAATTAAGAAGACTCAAAGGTTAAATATTTATTTACACCTGACTCACCCCCTCTAAGTTCTTGTGGTTTTCAATAGATTCAATCATTTGCATAGTGATCATGGCATAAGGTTGAATGTCCAAATTATAGACATGATCAAATAAAGAAGCAATGCATAGACCCAAAAAAATTAGGAGCTAAAATTGTAGAGGGACAAGGGCATAAAGAAAGGGTCATTGCAGGGGAGTACGCTTTGGGTTGTACCATATTTTTGGACTAGACAATTGTTTAGGACATGGTTTGAGTAAAAAAGCTATGTCAAATCACTTCCAACCTTTTCTTGTCATCAGATCATCCCAAATTATTATAGAAGTCCATAATATCATCTAATTATTATTTTTCTCCTGTTTATAGTACTCGGTTGCATTGGTTATCACTATTTATCTTTGTTCAATGATTGTTCCTTATATTACTATAACTAGCTTTGAAACTAATTGCTTAAGATAATCTACCATCAGTTATTAAGCCCTTAAATATTAAACACTTAGGTTAAATTAGTGAATTAAATAAGGGTTAGTCTATATTTAAGTCAAGACATCGATGACACCTACATAATAATACTCGGAAGAGTCCTTAAATAGTAGTTTGTGTGTCCGAATATGCATAAATAGATGTTTTTACCAAGATTCTAATAATTCTTTCAACACTTGGCCATGATATTTGACATTAATTGTGTACATGAGAGTGGTCTAGGGTAGAAAATAGTGATGTATTCATACCTGTAGCTTGTTATAGTTATATAAAGGAATTGATGTTTTAATGGATAATACCCAAATTCCTTCTTAGAGTGTGCTTGAGTATTAGATCCTAGATGTCTCAATATGTTAAAATATGTATAATATCTTAATATGTTAGAGTGAATATCTTTTTATAGATGATTTTTATAAATAATTTCCCATTCAATTGACCCTAAGATGATTGGGGTAATTTGTACATTTGAAATATTGACTATGAAAGTACAACAGATGAAATACTTGTCCTTCAACAAAAATGTTAGTGGATTTTTTCCTTTGCTATGTGATTCTATTTAGGATGAGGTTATAATATGATTAGATACATGAGGCAAATAGTTAGGTGTCTAGATTATTTATGTATAAGATGCATTGGTTCTAGAATTGCTAAGATGTAGAAAATGTAGTGACCGATGGACTCAATATGGGAATTAAATAGGGTGTCATAAGATTAATGGAATACATGCATAAATAGTCTTATTTTGGGATGAATTCCAAATTATTATTTCCAAATTCCTTAGGACCAATCTTTGGGTACTACAATAATATAATTCCCTTAAAACATCCCTTTTTTTTATTGTGTGAAGATTGCAGGTATTACTACCCTTTAAGGGTTACTGAGGAAGGAAATCCATTTCCCATATATTTGGAAAGAAATATTGAAAGAGAGTGATATTTTTGGAGCCATGAATATGAGGAATAGGGTCACAACTTCATATTTTAGCTAACTCCAAAAACCTTACACTATTGATACTATAAGATTATTATAGTGGTTATGGAAAATTTTCTATGTTTTTTTATTTTTGGCTCTTATTAACCTCAATGTCTAGACATATCTATATATCCTATTTCTTAAAATTGTCTCTAGTTTTTTCTTAAAACTATGTATTCTACTAAAAATCCCTCCTATCAATTATTATTACTTTGTAGACACCAAAATTTGGTATCGATACCCTTGATTTCCCGTGTGTGCATATTTCACCATGGTCCTATCTAGACCCATTTTAATTTAATTCATTTCTTTTATTTAAATTCTCATCTATTAGCCTAACACTTTTAATTTTAATTAATATTCATTAATTACCTTAATTAATCTCCATTAGCTAATTACATTTAATTATCTTTCTTTTTAGGATGCTTTTATCCCTAACCACCTAAATCCACATCCCTACACTTTTTCTAGCTTTTATCTAACCCATATTTATCTCCTACCTACTCATGACACTTCCCTAGGAAACCCTTACCCGCCTACATGCTTTAAAGAACTTATCCCAATCCCTAAAATCCCCATATCTCGAATAAATCAATCATTCACCACTCTAAGGAACATTTTCTAATAGTTAGTGATGACCCAGTTAGGTCACCATCAACCCTATAAGACTGATTTCACCCCCTTCCCAAAATGATATAGATCTCAAAATTTCTTACATTGTGTGAACTTATCTTGAATCTATGAGCATCCTTGCAGCTATGTCAACCCTCTTGGAGTCCATTGAATCTTGTTTTTCATCACTTATGGAGACTTTGGGAGGTTTACTTTGATTTTGTGTTATTTCATGCTATCATATGTTATCATTGTTATTATCTGTTAGAATCTAACTATCTTGCAGGTTCAACTAGTCAAAATTTCATCCTCCATGTTCTTCTAGTCATTGTTCTTCCAATCATTCATCTCATCCACCTTCGGCTTTGTTTACATTGTTTAAGTCATCATCGCTAGCCCAGCCATCGTTGACCCATCCCTGTGTCATCATACTTCCTCATTTCTAGATCCCTCTCAATGTCTTCTTTGTATTTGTTATTGTGTCTAGTTCTTAGATTTTCCATCTTGATTCTCTTTCACCCCTAAAATATTTGTATATATTCTTCGCGCCAACCCATCCTAGTCATCATCGACCCAAGTCTTGTTTTTCATCCAATCTATCCTAATCCCTATTTTCTACCATCCTCTCTACTTTTTTGTCTCAGATATCCTTCTGCAAGTTATTTCTAGTGTTCTCAAGCTTCTTTGATCACCTTATTTGCATTCAGATCCATTCATATCTACATTTCAGCTCTTTATCCATATCTCATCTATTGAGGTCGTCATCGACCTGCCCTCTAAAGCTCTAGGTCACCATCAACCAGCCAATCGGGTACAATTTATTTTATGTTAATCTGAGATCATATTTGTCATTTCATCCATTTTGTCATTTCTAGATTTTATATGTGTATGGTTTCTACATGTTATCTATTATCATGTTCATTATTTTGCTTTTCATATTTTATCAAACATGGGGTTGACATCTACGTAAGGAAGTTAACACTTCTAGGAACCGACTTCGTTGGGTAGCCCCCACATATACCATCTAATCCATTTTATTTCTAGTTATCCTTGTTTTGTAGGTTCATCAGATTTGTAGTGAGGTCATCCACTTTGTGCCCATCCATTTACATCCATCATACATCAAGGTACCTTAAACCCTTACATTTTGGAGTTATTTAATTTTCTTTAGTACTAGTTCATTAACTTGAACAGGAAAGAAAAAATTGGATCAAAATTTTGCATACGCCGGTGGGACAACCCTTTTAGGTGAGTCTCTTGCATTTTATTTCATTTTCCTATTTTCCACTAACATTGTGGTAGAAGTTTTTTTTTCTTGTTTTTTTAGGATTTTGGATTTTATTGGATCACTCTTCACTTTTTTAAAGATCATATAAAAAGGAAAATCATTCTCAGGTATTCTTATTTTTGTCTTATTTTCTCCTTTTTGCATCACATTTTCCCTTTCTTGTGTGTTTTTCCTCATCAAACTTTCACATTTGGATTTGGCTTAAAATTTTTTGCATCCTTTCTTGTTCATCTAGCTTAAGTAGGGTTTAATTGGTTGCATTTCACATTCTATCACACACAACCAAATTCACATCAATTCACACATCTAGACATCTTCCTATTAGGTGGATTGATTGGGATTTCATCACCCAACAGGAAGTCACCATGGTTTTCGGCAAATATGTTAGAAATCCTACATAGATTCGGACCTCATGTACCTTTGGGTATATCGAGGACTCCCCAACCATAACTACCCAAAACCAACCCTATATTACCATTTCTATGTACCTTTGTTATCCATCCCCTTTTTATTTTCACATTTTTAATTAATCAAAAACAAAAAAAAAAATTGTGTGTTTGATTTACCATAATCTAGTTAGTATATTCTTTGTTTTCATTTCATGCACATATTTACTCATTTTAGCTAAGAAAATGGAATAAAACTTTCCTAAAACATTTTTATGTCATCTCATCCCAAACATCTACCATGACCGTTGTCTCATTCATGCCCTTGGTTACCTCTTCCATGGGCACCCAACTCTTTCATCCAATGTATCAAGGATCTCTCATGAAGGACATTTTTTATATCATCATCTACATCCCATAGGTGAGACCTACACCTCATCTCTTGTCCTTCAAGGGACTTTGGGCCTCCTTCTATCCCCATGTATGACTTCTTATTTCGTAGATCTCCCAAAATATCTCAATCATATCAATCCACTCAATTCATGGATCCTATTCCACCCCCACCACCTCATATCAATGCTATCTCACCTCTTCATCCATCCTACCATCTAGCTCATCTACCAACATTCACATTTTTACTTCTCATATGCCTCAACAATCAAGTATTCCCATCCAATCCCAACCATCTTATTACGTTCCTACTTTCCAACATCACACATTCCCCCAACCAATGCAATCTCCACCCCTTAACATCTTCAAACAACCCTTTCCTAATCCACCACCAACAAATCAATTTCCACCTTCCACATCTTACAAATTTCAATCTTATGCAATCAATGTTATACATCAAACATCCTCCATCCTTACCTATCTCATCTACTTCATCATCTACTCCTACCTTACATTGAATTTTCAATATCTACTCCCACATTGATTACATACATGACTACCACACCTATCACATTAACTTCTATCACTTGTCCTATATCTACATAGTGATTCCTACCTTCACCACATCCACATCGACTACATCTATCACATACGGGCACCTACCTATCTAACCCCTTATCCACATCTACATCAAACACACCTATCACTACATCACTTACATCCCTAAACATCCCAATTGTACCCATCTCTTCATCAATTCCAACTACCCCTATATCTACCACATCAATAAATCCACTTATGACATCTTCATCACATATATCTACATCTTTTCCCATGGCCCCATCACCTATTTTATCCTAATATTCTACACTTAATCCTTCAACATCTACCATTTCCACATCTATACCCACTACCACACATGTTCATCTTCTCCATTCAAACATATCAATGATACCCTTGAAACATTTATGAAACAAGCACCCCCACCTAAGACAAACACAAAAGGAATTCATGTATCTCCTTACAAAACCAACCATTTCTATATTAACCAATCCAAAACCTACACAATCCACATCTCACATAGACCTCATCAATCACATCATACAAACACCTCTTTCTCCATCAATATCCACATCTACACCCACCATTGATTCTACACCTATATCTACTTCATCCCTTATGACATCCACCTCATCGATTTGATTATATCTACTTCACCCACATCCATTCCACCCTTACCTATCATACCATCCTTAGAATCAATCCCTAGTTCCTCTTTCACATTTTTACCTACACCAACTACATCGATTGTTGTGACCACATCTACACCATCTTCTTCTCCCACATCCCTCTCATCATTTGAAGAATTTTGGAAATCACTCAACTTGTAAAAACTTCAAGTGATCCTCCCATCTCATCTACATAATCAAACACTTCCACATCAAACCAATCTTTTCACCTTATTTATAATTCTCATCAAACAAAACTACTCCCTCCACAATGTATCAACCAACACCACCTTTACACCCTCTAGTTGAGATTATTGTCATCCCTCCTAAGGGTACCTCTTCACAATAAAATCTAATACCCTTGGCACATTTCCTCAAATTTCTCTTTCACGTCCTCATAAAAAATTGACATCCCCTCCACCTAAGATCAAACAATCCAATGCACATCATCTATCTTAGGACCACATCCATATCTTCTAGGGCCATCCCCTTCATCCAGAACATCACAATCAATCAATCAATCCAAATCAAAACCATCCAATGCTTCTTCTTCTAGAACACCAACCATCACTAAACAAACATCCAAAACCTCAAAACTCCATTACTAGGGTTCAACATCAACATCTAAGTCATCTCAAATCCACATCACAAACATCCACCTCTTCTTCTAAATCCAAAAATCCCCATAAAAATAATTCACCTTATAATATGTTGGTTGAATCATATGCGGAGGTCCTTCAACATTTACTTTAAATTTATACCATCACACTTCCTCATATCAAATATTTTGATCCACAAAGTAAAAAGCCATCATGGTTTGACTCTAATCGCATTTTCACTTATCACCACACCTAGGTCATGACACTAAGCATTGTAAGGCCCTCCAAACCATCATCCATGATATTGTTGAGGAATATGACCTCTCCATCCAAGAGGATCTTTCTTCTCCATCCACCACAACCAATCCAATCTTAAATATTTCTACATCCATCCAAATTTTCCATGGGTCTCCTCCTCCATCCACATCATCCCTTATCATTTCTCCTCTCGCATATCATTCCTCCTAAAGAGGGTCCTCCTTGTTCATCAATAATTTTTCTTGTCAAATCACCATTATGATCCCCAATCATCTATCAATCAAAATACAAATATATCATCAACATTCCTTCTAACAACCCCATCTAATCTCCTTTGACATCCATTAGCACATCATACATCTAAGAACCAACCTAATCTCTTTCGTTGGGGAGAATCTTCCCTCATCCTCTTCACATAATTTTCCTCATCCACACATCCTATCCACATCAATTCATCCCCTATCCATCAAATGTCTCCCTTGACACTGGGGACTTCATCTAGAGCGTCTCGCTTGTGGATTAATTCCTTTTCATCCTTGAAATTGTCTTATCTTATCCAACCATCTCATCTGATCTCATCCAAACCCATCTATCTGATCACTATCTACCATCTTATCTAATCCCAAGTCCACCTTTGTGGCCATATTTTTGCGTCTCTCTGGGGCATTATGGTTTCATCAAAGTCCACCTTTGTGGCCATATTTGCTGCCTCTCTTGGGAAACCATATCTTCATCCTAAGTTCACTTTTGTGGCCATTTTATCTCTCTAAGATGCATGTTTCCTTCTTCCTCATTTCAAGGTATTGTGGCATATTTTAGGATCTTTATCTAACTCGTCTCATCCATTTTATTTCAATTTATCTCATCTAAATCCCACCTTTGTGGCCATATTTTTTCCTCTCTTAGGGGAACCATATCTTCATCCTAAGACCACTTTTGTGGCCATTTTCTCATCTCATAAGATGCATATTTCTCGTTTCCTCATTTTTGAGTTTTGTGCATATTTTTATGATCCATGAACTCATCTTATCCAATTTTATTTAAATTTATCTTGTCCAAATTCCACCTTTTTGGCCATATTTGGCCATGTTTTTACCTCTCGTAAGGCACCATATTTTCATCCTAAGACCACTTCATGGTCATATTTGTCTCATTAGGGATGCATATTTTTGAAAGTGCACCTTCCTCAATATTTGATAGGTAATGCATAGTTTCCATCTCACTCTCATCATATGTATCTCATCCATTCATCTCATTAGGGATGCATATTTTATTCACTTCTTTAAGGGTAGTGCATAGCTTTTATCTTTTCTCATCTATCTCATCATATCCCATATTTTGTAACTTGTTAGTCTATCCTATCGTGACTTTAATGTTGGTGACCTCGTGCTTAAATAAAATTAATGTTACTACTCTATAAAGGATCCAACGTGGAAATTTTTCCCCAACTGGATTGGACCATACATTATCACACATAAGTATGGGTTGAGAGCCTATCGTTTGGCCTCCCTTGATGGTAAAATGAAGTGGAACCACTTAATGCCTTACACTTGTGACCATTCTATTGTTAGCATGTCTACCACTAGTGAGCACTTAGTCATATCCTTAGATCATCCCTCCATCATAGCCTCTTCCATCTATTATTGTAATGATTTGGAACTATGATGTGGTATACCATTACTTTTCTTGATGACCTTAAATATGGGCACCACGACTCTATCCATAGCATTTTCCTTATGGATAGGTTCTCCCTTCTTGGTGAGAACTCCATGATCATTACATCCATCACCCTCTTATTTACCTATTGGAACCATGTTAAGGGTCCATGGGTGTCTCTTGTACATTCATTATCCCTTCTAAGTGGTATACCTAGCTATTCCTAGCTCTTCCCCATGTTAAAAATTAAAATTCATGGATGCTCTTATCAAAATTCAAAAGCTATAAAAAATAGACTACTCCCTCAAAGGATAGTTTTTCATGCCAAAAATAAAAGAAATAAAATAAAAATCAATAGATCGATCCCTCGAAGGATGGTTATCATGTATATCATTCTTGATATTTATATCATATATGTATAAAGTAGACCATACCCTTGAAGGATGATACTCTTTTGTATCATGACATTAAAGGCTTCCCACATTGATCAACCTTCATTTTATCAACATCCTAAGAAAGCTTCCCGCATTGATCAAATTTCTTCTAGAAAACTTCCCACATTGATCAATTTTCTCTTTCCCCTCCCAGAGATGGGGCATAGATTTAGGGAGCACCACTTATGGATAACCATCTTCCCACATACAATTTACATCAAACCCCTTTTCATGTCAACATTAGGTTTATGAGTTCATTCCATCCATGTCTCTTTATGATATTATGGAAAACTAATTGTCATTAGTTATATACTAACACATGTTTTTTGTATCACATGTTCTTTATGTTACCTCGGATCCCCCTCTTTTTTATCCAATGCAGATTTGAGGCATCCTTCCTCGCGCATTCCTTGATATTACGTAGCATCATTTGTACTCATGGGTTTCCATTGTTAAGTTTTGTTTTATCTAAACCTTTCCACATATATATTTTATCTCTCCTTTTTTATTACAAGCACATCTTTATTTATGTAAATCCCTTTATGCTACCCATCTATGATATCACATCAACTTTCCTACCCTTACCAATACCCATCATTCATCATATCTATTTTCAAATTTATTTTTCTCAACATCACATATTATCCATGCATATATGTTCATCATCATAATAAAATCCAAAGTAAACATGTAATCATCACCATCATTAATATAAAACATATCCTCATCATCATAAATATGAAACATCATCGACATGCTTCAATGTCATCATCAAATATAAAGTAACACATATAACCATAATAATCATCATCACATATCCACATCACATCATCATAAATTAAATAATCATCACATTACAAAATACACACATGTTAAACCATGAACAAATCATATATCACACACACACACACACACATATACACACACACAATATATATATATATCATCATCATCAAAATAAAGTGTATCAGTACATCATCGACCTCTAAGGGTCCTCTCTTAAAGTAGAGATATCAGTAAAACTAGTAAAGTTCACATCATAAAAGCCTAAACTCTTTCCCCTGTGAGGAAAGTCCTTTGTCTCTCTATCAGCCTTGTCTACCTCTTCCTGTCCATCTTCTCGATCTGGATGAGCCACATTTTTTATCCTCCTTGATGGCCCAGACTCCAAATTTTCACTCACCTCTGCAAATACTCCAATATGTAGTTTCACGCGGAAGATTTTTTATCACAATCCCATCATAATACTTAGCCTTTATGGGTAGGGCTCTATATTAATCCATAAAATCATACTAGGAAGTTCATCTCTCCTCCTCCCTATGATGTTTCTATCCACCAATCACAGCCTGGCATCGAGAATGTAGCAAGATCTCTAAAATGTAGGCCTCCTCTTAGCCTTTGTTACCTATGTCCTAGGTGACTTAGTCCCTCTTATGTAACTCATCCTCTATTGATATGTAGTGTCTCTCTCATACACACATCTTCTCAGATACACATGTAATCATGCCATCTCTATAGACTCTCCTCTATCCCCATCTCCACCTATCCTAGAGATGCCTCTACCTAAATCTCCATATCCTCCTCCTCCTCATCCCCCCTCTCTCCATCTACCCAAGCTTCCCAAGTTGCAGTCATCCGATCAAAAATCCCACTCCAACTCCTACTTCATTTCATCATCCCAAGGCATTATGCCTCCTTCAATGGATTTTCCATCTCAAGAAAATAGCTCCCTAAATATCCTCTCTCCTATATGAGATATGATCCTAGGAATTTTTGTATGAACTCTAAAATTTGTCACACTCTGTCAAACTAAATGACCTTAATCATCTCTAGTCTCCTACCCTATACCCATATCATCCTCCTCTCCCATCCTACCAACTGATTCCACCCTATGTCATACATGGAAGTTTCGATATGGACACCATATGATCTGATCACATCAAAATTTGAAAACCTATGCACATACCAATCCAAACTCCTCTTTCCCCTCTCTCCATAAGTCCTTGTCATATCTCCATCTGAGAACCCCCTACTACATGTGTTCCCGGTGGTGGTAACCACTATAATGCTACAATGTAGTAGGCCCCATTAGTAGTAAATAATCCTACATCAACTCTGATCTCCTCCATTCTATACATGGATAGCTCATGATACACCTAGTTAGAAAATAAATTCCAAATGAAAATATCATTTGATGCTCAACAATATATACCATGACACTAGCTAAATCCCATGGAAACCTAGATCCTCAAGTCTAGCAATTCATAACATCTAAATCACCATCATGACCAAAAATTCAATTTTATTCATGGTACCCCATGAAACTCGTACCTCAAATCATATGAAAATACCTAAAGATAATATGATATGGGGCGTATTGGCTCAAAAATAGCCATGTCAATACTACAAGTCTATTATTATGTGATGGGGACTATATACTCCCATGTATAGGTAATAAAGGATGTGATATACATCCTCTGGGTGATAATTCATCTCACCATCTTGAAATAAAAGTTCTTTTCCACCTATCCCATCTCTCAATCAAATCATATCATCAACCCCACATCCCATGGGATCTACTGATACTATTTAAATCCTCCTAATCCCTGCGGCTTGCCAAGTGATCCCATCTTCACCGATCATAACTCCTCTCATATTCTCTCATGTCATCATAGATCTGAGACTCATTCTCTTAGATATAAAGTCTCTCTAGTACTAATCATCTAAACAACATGTAAACATTAATTTTTCCATCTTCATCTCATCTATCTATCAAAATTGTCCAATCTATCTAGCCTGGCCGATGCCGACCCTTGTTGGGTTGATGTGTTTGGGTTAGTCGATACACCTTAGGGCCAAGTCTATGGTGACCCATCCAAGTCTCCATAAACCACCCTTGGCATCATCCATTTTTCTAAAAAAATGTAAAAAAAAAACATAAAATAAATTAAAACACAAGTGTAGTCACCATCCATATGCACCTTGTGGCATTTCCTAGTTGCCCTATGGCCTCCATCTCTCAATCTTTTTTTTAGCTCTTTTCTCTTGATTATTAATTACACATGTGAAAATGAGCATCGTCGACTGACCCTCAAGCTTATATAGCCACCGACACCAAGTCTTTTGACCCCGAGGTCATCATCGATCGGCCTTAGACATCGTTGACTCACCTTGGCACCCCTTTTTTGGCTTTCCATCCTCATCTCCATTTTGGTGTCCTTTTCTAGGGAACCATTTTTATTATCCATGTTTACTTTTAAATTCCACCTTTGGGGCCATATTTATTCCCCTTTGGGGCATTTCATATCATCATTCTTTCGTATTTTTCCTTTTGGCCATTTTTTCATTCCCTTTTTGGGGGCACAATTATTGCTTCCATCCTCATCTTTGTGGACACATACCTTTTTATCAATTCCTCATGTATGAAGGATTTCACATTATTTTTGCATTTAGTTGTGCATTGTTTGATGTCTTCTTATGACCCATTGGTCCTCAGATCACATCCATTTGAGATGTTTCCCATTGGATTCTATCCATTTCGTGGTGATTTTTTCCCACTCACTAGTCCGTAAAACATTACCTCTATCTCCATTGAGACCATCTTGTGTTCTTACTAACATGATATCAGAATCACCACCATAGGTTTTATTTTTGTTTAAATCCTTCTTTCTTGGGGCATCTTTCCTTACCTTATCATTTTACCCATATTTCTTCTCCCACCTACCCTTTAACATCTACCTCTTTCAAACTCATCATCAATTCCCCTTTGTGTTATCGATCCCTCGTTTGAGGGGGAGCTCATCATCAATATTCCATTAGTCTTCATCCTACTCTTTATCTCTCATCATTTTTGTCTCATGGGTTTCCCAACGTAAACCACGTGACAAAAAGGGGAAAATGTAGACACCAAAATTTGGTATCGATACCCTTGATTTCCCACATGCACATCTTTCACCATGGTCTTATCTAGACCATTTTAATTTAATTCATTTCTTTTATTTAAATTCCCATCTATTATCCTAACACTTTTAATTTGTAATTAATCTTCATTAATTACCTTAATTAATCTCCATTAGCTAATTACCTTTAATTAGCTTTCTTTTTAGGATGCTTTTATCCCTAACCACCTAAATCCACATCCCTATGCTTTTTCTAGATTTTATCTAACCCATCTTTATCTCCTACCTACTCATGAAACTTCCTTAGGAAACCCTTACCCACCTACATGCTTTAAATCACTCATTACAATCCCTAAAAGCTCCATATCTCAAATAAATCAATCACTCACTACTTTAAGGAATGGTTTCCGTAGTTGGTGGTGACCAACTAGTTTTCATCAACCCTATAAGACTTATTTCACCTCCTTCCAAAACAAGACACAACCCAATATTTCTTTTGTTGTGTGAATTTATCTTTGAGTCTGGGCATCCTTAGTTGTTTCAACCCTCTTGGAGTCCATTGAAGCTTGTCTTTCATCACTTACGGAGACTTTGGGAGGTTTACTTTGATTCTATGTTATTTCATGTTATCATTTTTATTATCTATAGAATCTAACATCTTTTAGGAATAGCTACTATCAGAATTCCATCCTTATCTTGTTCTTTTAGTCATTCTACTTATAGGTTTCTCATTCATCTCATCCACCTTTGGCTTTGTTTTGCATTGTCTAGGTTTCATCGCTCCACCCAAGTCATTGCTAACCTAGTACTATGTCATCATACTTCCTATTTCCAGATCCCTCTCAGTGTCTTCTTATGTTCTATTACTATTTCCAGTTCTCATATTTTTCGTCCTAATTCTCTGTCACCCCAAAATATTATGTATGCATGCTTCTAACTTGACCTAGTCGATGTCAACCTTGAGTCCTATTTTTCATCCAATTTTTCCTAATCCTTGCTTTTTCGCCATCCTCTCTACTTTTCTATCTCATATCTCCTTCTCGAGTTATTTCCGGTGTTCTCGTGCCTCTGTGATTACCTTATTTACATTCAAATCATTCTAGATCTACATTTTTAGCTTTCTTTCTAGATCCATCTACTCAAGTCACCGTCGACTGTCCTCTGCATTCTCGGGTCATGGTCGACCCGATTAGGTACAATTTATTTTGTGTTAATTTAGATCATATTTACATATTTTCATCCATTTATATCATTTCAGATTATTTTTGTATCGGTTTCTTCATATTATCCATTCATCTATCATTTACTTTTTACCTTTTATCAAATGGGGGTTGACATCCACATAAGGAAGTTAACACTTCTAAGAACTGACTTCGTCGAGAAGCCTCCGCATATACCATCTAATCCAATTTCTTTCTAGTTATCCTAGTTTTATAGGTTCATCATATTTGCAGTGAATTCATCCACTTTACACATGTCCACTTTGCATCCATAATACATCAATGTACCTTAAACCCTTTCATTTTGGATTTCTTTAATTTTCTTTAGTACTATCTCATTAACTTGAACATGAAAGAAAAAATTAGATCAACATAATTTATGCAATTTAGTATTATTTTACTATTTTGTGTTTATGGAAAATTATTGTTACTTGCACAACACACCCCATTTTACTATAGAGAAATCATATAACCTAGTTTTTGTGACATGTAATTATGTGTTTTAGATGTAATTTTTCAAGTATTTTGGGGGAGTAGTGTAGTTTCTAATTTTAATCAATAAGCACTTTTAAATCTTATATGCACATGGTCAAGTGAAGTGCAATTCACTTAAATTTTTACATAATGGTATCAAAATGTGAGGAGATTAATTTGGTGAGAAAACTCACAAAAATACTATTCTACAAAAATAAATGAACATCATTGAAAACAATATTTTATATAGTTTCTCTAGATCTTTCCCATTTTTAAAAAATGGGTCAAGAACGCTTTTAGGAAGACTTTGCATCATCAAATCATGTCCATTTTTATTGAATTTTGTATGGATGAAGGAAAATATAAGGATAACACGATAATGAAAAAATTAAAATAAATAACTTCCCACTCAAGTAATAAGCAATAATCAAAACTAGATTTTGTGCAAATTTAATTCATTATCTTCATTTTTACAATTTTGTCAGTGTAAACTACTTTTAAAACATATATTCACATAGTTAAATGAAGATCAATTTTATTTTAAAAATCTTAATGGTCTAAAAATGTTATGAAAACACAATGGTGATAATTTTCATAGGAAAAATCCTACCCCACAAGTAATACACAACAATCAAAACTTCCTTATAAGCATATTTTCACTTTGAAATGGTTAGAACTTTTTATGAGGATATTTGTATGGATAAATTAGGTCCAATTAGGATAAACATTTATAAGTTGATATCTTGATGATATGAAGATGTAAATATTTTATTTTTGTAGTTATTTTCTCACTAAAAATATATGACTGTACCAAATAACCCTTTTAGAAGAGTTTGTCACTTGGTCAATTTTTATCAAAAATAAATCAAAAGTTTGTGCATACATTTAAAATATTAAAAATATCTTTTGGAGTGTCTTTCAAATAAATTCCCAATGGTGTATAATAAATAACATTTGGATGAATATTATGCTTATACAATATAGATTTTGCAATGAACTCCACTCAAATCCTTATATGCACAAAGTTAACTTGATCATTCTAAAATTCTAAAAATACCCTTTGTAAACTTGATCATTCTAAAAATATAAAAATACCCTTGGTAACATCTTTACAAGATATTTCAAGGTTTATAACACTTAGGATATTGGTGAAAGTTTAGCTTGCTCAACACTAAGTTTTGTGTCGTTTTGATGTAGGAACTATGAAGTGATAGTGATTCGGAGGCTATTGTGCAAATTGTACTTTTTTTCAAAATCCAAAAATACTCTTCCGAGAATATTTTTCAGAGATTGATAAATATATAACATATGTGGGCTATTATGCATGTTTTTGATATGCCATTTTTTTGCTCATTGATTGCGTGATAGTGGTTTTTAAGCCATAAGAATTTTTTTATCCATGGCTCAATTTGTTGTATTTTTAGTGTATTGGAAATATGGTTCAGAAATTCGTGGTGATTTAGTTTTTTAGATGGATTTTATGCAAGTCTAAAAACCTAGATTGATAAATGAATTCATGACTTTATTGTTTTAATAGATGCATTGTTTATTTAATCGGTATGACTCTTGAAGTGTATTTGTTTTTATACCAAAATATCTTCTAATTTATTATGGGATATTGAATTGTATTACTTGATAATTTTAGTATTCATTTATTCCCTAAATAACGACTTTATACACATTTTGAGCTCAATTTCCTATCCTTATCCCTTTTACAAAAGCCAGATTTTTTATCTGTTTTGCATTTTTTGGTAAATCATTTACATTTTGTTATCATAGTCAATTATCACAGTTTTAAATTTAATTGTTTATCTTTTTGGATCTAATAAATGAATTTGATTTATTTAATGATTATGAATCACTTGAGAAATAAGTAAAAGCAAAATTTGAATTTTGTTGATATTTTTAATGTGAATTAGATCAATTCACTCCCTACCCATCAAGATATAAAATAAGGATTATATCATCAAAAATCACTTCCAATTTAAAAGTGGTATTGATTTTTATTCCCTCAGTATCATACCCATACATTTTGAATATGGAGTAGAAATAAGGTAATGTTTTTCAAATCATCAAAATAAATCTATTTACAGTTGTAATATTTCCTATGTAATCTCTATTTGAAGTATGAGGTACTTTGGTTTCAATGGTAACTTTCTTGATTTGATATGACGGCACTTCTATACATGGGCCAATAAATCAACCTAAAATCATTAAAGCCTTAATGCAAATATTTACTAGATATTATCCCATGTATCATATCTAAAGTAACATTCACTTTAAATTTAGTTTAAGATCTAATGTGGTGCATAATGCAGAAACTTTCCTTATGGAGCAATAAAAAATATCTATCCAAAGTCCTAAAAATATCCTAATGTGGAAACTTTAATCAATGCAAAAGTATGGATCCATGCAAGTCACTAAAAATTCATGACTTTATTAATAGATGATGCATTGTTTATTTAAATACTTTGAATATAGATACCAAAATATTGTAATTTATTACTTGGATTCATTTATTCCCTAAATAAGTCTTATACACATTTTTGAGCTCAATTTCCTATCCTTATCCAAGTAAATTACAAGATTTTTTTCTTTTCATTTACACTATATAGTTGATCACATAATTACAACCATCAATCCCTCGATAATCTATCACCACAAGTGTTGTGCGACTTGTCATACTTACTCCATGCCCATATAGAGATCACATCAAATCTCAAAATTTTGGTTTGATAGGTATCATCCCTACCAATGTCATTTGATTTGATATCATTACATGGGCATCTTTTAAAGCCTTAGTGTTACTATAACAATTCACATTCATTTACATGTGGCACTTTTGCAAAAAATCAATCCAAAGTCACTAAAAATATCCTAATGCAAAAAATATCAATCCAAATCCACTAAAAAATATCCTAAATTACTTTAAAGTAGTTACATAGTAGGAGAAATCTTCATGCATGTATTGAAGAACTCCTAACTAGGTTCTTGAGAGTTGTTTCTCAAGTTAAAATCCCTCCATTCAAGTGTATGACCAAGTCACTATACACATCCATATAGATATATCTCTAGGTGGAGAACTACATGTCATTTGAGGCATCTTTAGATTAGTGTCAATGTGATTACGGATTGCACTTGACCCAAACCACTAAACATTTGTTTAGGTTATCCTACCAATGATTAGGGTTTTAAGTTATTTTAGGTCATACCAAAGGTTTTTACATTTTTAATACCTATATTTTCACACCAAAACATATATCATCTGATTACATAGGCAATAAAAGCTATGGATTGTTAGTATCTCATCATGTGGAACCAATACATGGGTCAATATACATCTGATAGTTTTTTCCTTACGTAGTCATGAAATTGTGTACTTTCTAATTATATCACACGTCTAAGTATTTCATTATATACACGATTCCTAATAAAGAAGACTAGACATTAAGAACACATATTTTACTCTTTCATCTTTTTTATCGTTCCCACACTCTTGTTATTTACTTTTTGGAATGACCACTTTACTTTTGGATATTAAACGCTACGTGGTCGAGCTTTGTATTGACTATTACATCTTTTGAGCATCCAGACACTATCACTCATTAGGTATAGGATTTTTGTAGGAACTATTTTTCCTGTTGGGAAATTCTTTCCCTTCCCTCATTTTCTTGATTTTGAATTTCCATATCATTTGGTGTTTTTTCTAAAGTCTTTATATCATTTTAGATCATATTTTCAGTTTTATGACAAAATTCAAACAAGGGAATCATATATATACATAACTTACTCACTACTATTAGGGGTTGGGAAATTGATATATATTTCTTATTATCTACTACTTGGACAAAGAGTAACATTCAAAGGTTGAATTTGGGTTACATTATTCATTACATGAGAGGGTTCATTTCTAAATTCGACCTCAAACATTCTATCTTGGGGTAAAAATTAGTTATGGCCTATTATCTTGGTGTGACTAGAACAATGGAAACTTAGCTTGAGGACACAATCCAAATCACACACTCAAAAAAACTACATAGAGTCTGAAATTTAGTATAGTACTCAATAAAAATCATATTAGGGTGACCTCTAAGTTCATTTCACTCAAGCATATGTATTATTTGTTTCATCTAATGTTTTATTGAGATTTTTGCGGGTAGATAGGGTTTTTAACATGAACAAGTGTGATACAAGAACCCTATGAAAAATTTGAAGTGACAAATAATGAAAGTAAGGAACCAAGTTTGGACCTCGAAAATACCATAAGTAGAGTTGCTTCTCGAACATTAGTAACCAAATCAAACACTAGTGCTGAGACTGTCTTGTCCTCCTCTCGGGTGTTCATCTAAAGAAGTGTCATATCCCTGTTTCTCGGATAGAGCCTAAACAATCCAAATCTGACCATTTCAACCTATTTTCTAGCCCAATATCATCTCATGTTTCCTAATACAAGCTAATTAATTCATATTCTCCTATATTGTATACTTGTTTGTATTTTTCATGCTATATCTTTCTTATTATTATAATATTAATTTGATCTCTGTTCTCTTATTAAGATTTAAATTTATTTAAGTCACCTTCTCATCATGTAGTCCTAGAATCAAAAATTAAGCACTTATAGATCACTTCTAATGTCTTTACCCTTATGACACTGCAAGAGATCAACTTTAAAGCAATAGAATAGACAAGTGCATATCCATTCTTATGTCTTGTTCCATTTATCACTTGTTTTAATTGTTCCATCTTACACATTACTAATATAGTTATGTTTTGATCTACATGTTGATGTAAAATTCAGTAAATGAATATATATCTTATTTCTATCCCTAATCCAAATTATAGTACGTTATACCCACTTATTCATTTTCTGGTTAATCCTTTAGTGAACTTGCTTGTTAATCAATATTCTAAATTTGGCTTCTATTAAAAACCCTAAATTCCTTAGGGTTTCTATTTTTCCTTGGTGTATGATACCATCCCTAGCCCTATCATTTTTTCTCTTTTGTGTTTTTTTGGCTAACACTACTCATGTCATGCCTTTCTCTTATACTTATACTAATGAGCCAACCTTCATGTATCTAACCAATATAGAAATATGAAGGAAATTATTGATGCTCTTGATGAATTTTCTCAATATGAATGTGATGATACATATGAGGCGTATTATGATATGTATCATAGTACTTACACGTATGTGAATGATTCTAATAATAATTTTGATGATAATGGATGTAATGTTTATAAATTAGTTTCTTGCCCCTATTGACATAAATAATAATGTAATTACATTCCTTAATGTTTACATTTAGGATCCCTTGTTATTTCTCTTTTCTAATACTATTATGATTTCTTGTTGAGATTTCTCAAGGGAAGATCCTCATGATGACTATTAACCTAATACCAACCACTTCACTGAATACGGTGATCAAGAATTTATGGAATTTTAAATGAAAATCCTCAACATACTGATGCACTTCTCTATATATCTATATATGAATAAAATTGTTTGGTTACGTATAAGGTTCATGAATCCAATATTCTTAAATCCACTATGGTTTCTTCTCATACTACTACATATATTATTGCTACATCCATTATTACGATATCCATGGGGAATCCCACATCCCTCTTCAAAATATTAAAAAAATTAGTCCTATGGATACTACTATTCCTCCATATCATGTGCATACCCATGGGGACTTCCCAATATTTTTCTGCTCCAAATGCTCTTGTGCATATTTTTCATGATTTACAAGATCAAGTTTTATAATTATTTAATGTACTTCCATGCCTTCTAATTTTATGGATTCTCCTTGATTAATTCATTATTGACTTGCACCTAAAGTGGATTCATATCCTTTTCCCCTCAATTTTGTGTCTACTAAGCTTCCTATCTATGAAGGAAAAATGATCTTAAAAATGCCTTTTCTCCTTTCATGTCACTTTCTTAGACTATTCTTAAAATTATCAATTACTTGCTAAGTTTTTCCTTAAAGCCTCGAAGACAATGTCTTATGATGGTTCTATGATCTTTCTTGCCTTTTCTAATTGATTCCTTGCACACTTTTCTATCAACATTGGTGATAATATTTCATATTCTCAAATGGAAAAGATGTAATAAGGCTCTAATGAACCAATTAATGGTTATTCTCTACATTATAAGACCATGCTTACTAAGATGAACAATCTACTTTGCAGAAAATGAGCTTCACAATTTATTTAATAATAGTTTTATCTCTCATTTACAAGAATCATTTATGTTTTAAAAATTATTATATTTTGATAAATTATGTCACACTTTAAAATAACAAGAGGCCAATCTCCTTACATTAAACAATCTTACATATGTTTCTACCACTCTTAATACATCTACATCCAAATTTCAATGAAATTCAAATTGTAATAGAAAATATAATGATAACAATGTTGATGATAAAGGTAATGTTAAAGTCATATTTCAACCCTCAAATTTTTAATTACAACCTGCTCTTTAGAAGAATTTCAAATGATTTCCCTCCTCACGACAAGTGATCTTACAAAAATTACTAGAGTATAACCTCACATCTTTCCCTCCTCTTGTTGATTTTTATACAAGAAAGATTCATGAATAAAAAATTATTCAAATGATTATTGTGAATTTCATATATGTATTATACACTCTACTAATAAATGCTTCAAGATTCACTATGTCATAAAATGTTTTGTTAATACAAATGCAATTGAATTTGACCGACTCTTGAGAAATATAAGTCTCCTACTAATGATAAATCTAAACTCAAATATTCAATTATCTACTTCTTAATCATCGTGTTCTTAATCTAATAGAACTTCAAATGTGAAACATACTTATAGGGCTCAACCTCCTTAGACATATGATTATTTGTTTGATTCTTTGATTGGTACAATTACCTATTGTATACCTCTAGGCACACTAATAAATTTGATGATACTAATTATTTATGATGATGTTTCTCATGCATTTTATATTCAAGCCCTTATTGGTTTGAGTGTTATCCATAGTTTCTCAATTGATAGCAGATTTAAAAACTATGTGTGTTTTCAAATTACTTGAATCTTTAGGATTTACCAATTATCATATGTACTTTGATACCACAACTAATTTTAGGCATATAGTCCTTCCTCTTATAGTGGTATTTTCTACTATGGTTATACCTTTATTTGTTATCACTTCTATTATCTCATGTAACATACTTATAGGATGCTCTTTACTTCATCAAATTAAAGTTATCCCTTATGTGTTGCACCAATCAGTTAAATATATTTATAGCAACCAAGTTATTATAGTTAATCTCATATGAATTTTTTTCCTAATTTCTTTACTAAGAAAGTAACAATTCTAAACATATGCATGTCATACCTATCCATGATACATCTAGAGGATCTATCTCTTGCAATAATTTTCCTAGGTGTCCTATTGCACATAAAAATATATTAATCATGCCCTACTGACCCCATATTAACACAATAAATTTTACTCTATTGTGCACAATGCAAATTTGAGGTCCAAACCTCCCATACTTACATGTTTCTCTCATTACCCATTTTATAGTATCATAGGAAGTAATTTATTTTCATACATATGAGTATGCGAAAAATACCAAAACATAAAAAATAATCTAATAAGCATAAAAACATTCAAATATTATCAAATTATAAAATTATGACATTCATATGACTTGATTTTCTAGTTATTTACTTTAAACATGTTATGTATCACATGTTTTGATATAAATCATATTCTATATGATCTTTACATGCAAGTTTTTCATAAGGTATTGAGCATGATACATGACATACATAGGTCTCTATATGATGATAGATATTGGATATCTCCTCTTACTAATCGTCATGCAACATTTGGGGGTGTGTCTTACACTATTAAGTACTTTTGTTTCATTACATAGTTCTATTTCACATTCTCATTATGCTCATTTTTAAATTTTGCTATATGCTATTTTTTAGACTAATGCAACTAACATATGTGCCTTATGTAGAACTAGTGTTTATAGATCTATGTGCCTCTACGATTCTATCTAATCTTGTATTTTTCTACTTTCTTATATGATTATTTTTCATGTATGTGGCCTATGGCATTTGTTATGCATGTATGTGAAACTATGGTGACACTTTTTTATTGTTTATCTTTCCTTTTCTTATGCTTATTTATGTGTGTAGTGTTCTTTTGTCTCTTGTATGTGTCTCTTTTCCTTTACTATGACTAGCATATGTGACATTTCTTGTTGTTTTTATGTTTTTATAATTTTTTTCTTATATGCTTGTAAGTTTTATTTTATCTCTATGTGTCATGGTTTTACCATGCACTTTTTGTAGGAACAAGATCTTTAGGGTGACCATCTAAAATAGCCTTTAATATGGTACAACGGATGTGTGTGTGTGTGTGTGTGTGTGTGTGTGTGTGTGTGTGTGTGTGCATGCGCGCGTGTGCGTGTGTGTGTGCTACATATGACATGTACACACATCACTTCTTTTGAACTGAATGATCTATTGCACATCTCAATCACCTGAAAAGAGGGCCATTCAATTATGTTATCACATAGATATCTATGTAATTTAGGTAGACTTATAGAATATAGAACTCAAAACATAATAGAACGGGGTATAGATACACAAGAATAAAAATAAATATAAATCAAGACTAGAATTTACATAGGGATAAAGTTGTATTATTTTTCCTTCATTACATATGAGCCATTTTCCACCTCACCCATGGTGAGTCATCTCTCTTAGCTGATTCATAGGTATTATGTGTCATTAGGAGTTATATGATAGATTCCATCATAGAATCTATCATATGTGTCAATGTGCATCATATAGGAGTTACATTCCATTTCTAGATTGTAACTCCTTTCTCCCTTATGGAGGTATGATGAGTCCTGCATTGGGAGTTACATAACACTCCTACTTGTACTATTTTTTTGATCTATGAGAATGCTAGAATGATTTTCCCTTATGCATGAATATTATTGTATGGTTAATTATTATTGATTACTTGGAGTACATGCTTGTTTCCATTGGAGTAGAATGATCTTAATGTGTAAAGTTTCCGTTAGATTCTTGTGGTTCACTCTAACATGGTATCATATTTTTGTTATCAGTAAACTTATAGTTGTTATTTTAATTGTTAATTACTTCTAGTTTTTATTTTAAATTACTTCTTATGTATGGTTTTATTATTTTTTTGTTTATGCTAACCCGGGTTAATCCTTGTTTAGATTTTTTTGTTTTTGGTTTTACTTTGATGCGTGAAGATTAGGAGTTTCTCATTAGATTTGGCTAGTTATAGCTATATTTAGCGGGAAGCTTATCTTTGGAGGTATTTATGGTTTTCTGGTTTTTACTTGGAATTTTCCATTAAAGTTTAGTTTTTGAATTTGTATAGTTTGCCTCCTAAACCAGTCTCCTCCTCCTTGCAACCTTACTCATCTCGTCTTCAACTCTTCCCAAGATCTATCCCAACTTGAAAAGCTACCTAAAAATCTCCTTAAGCTCGCTTTCCCTCACCAATAAACTCAACCAAGGCACCTTGGGCTTGGCCCTAGCTCACCCTTCCTTGAGATCATTCTCATTTTAATCGAGCTATCTTAAGCTTTGTGTGGGTTTTTGGCTCACTTCTCTTTTTCTTAGCTTGTTCTCCTTATTTTCATCTCACCCAAGTTGAAACCCTATGGAACCCTCTGAATTAACCATGTCGTTTCGAGGTGAACCTAATCTCATATATATTTTCTCATTCCTACTTTGTTTTACTTGGTTGAGCTCTATTTTTCATGTCGATCGAGGTCTTTATTAGCTCATCCTGTGTTTGGTTCCTCTTTATTTGACTTGATCATCTTAGCTTGTCGAGATCTTCCCTCAAGATTTTCATTAGAACCATGCACCTATTTTCTCCTCATGGCCATGCTCAACCTTATCAAACTTAATCCCATTCTCTGTCTCATCGATAAGCTCAACTCCATGTTGGTTCTTACTCATCGTAATTGGCCCTACCCCTCCCTGTCATCCTCCATACTTGGATTTGTGTGTGTCCATTTTGAACTTGTTCAACATTATCCTATGCCTTTGCATTGTACTCGAACATCAAGCATGAGTCACTCCTTAAGCCCTACCCCCTCCCTCTACATGGTGTCCTATCTCTCCTTTGACCCTTTTAAAACTTATCCTCCCTTTTCAAATTTTGAATGCCTATATTTTTTTATTAATATAGGATTTGTTTTTAATCTTAAGTTATTTTATTTAACAAATCCTAGGATTAATTAATATTATCTTAGTTTAATAATAATTAAGGTTAGGACCTTAAAAAAATTTAAAGGGGAGGAATTTTTAAGAAGGTCATTTTTATTAGAGGTTGCCTATTTTTAAATTTAGATCCCAATTTCATCATTTTTAGTAATTAATTAAATTGTGAAAAAAATTGAAAAATTAGTGTTATTCGGACGTTTCTAATCGTGTGTTTGTGAAGGGGTGTGTTTTTTTATGATTAGCATCACTCATGTATATGAATAAGTCATGAAGACATCGGTTTTTTTTTTTTTCAAGTGTGATAGTAGAGTCCTAAAGTTCATTAGGGGTCCATTTGTGGTTTTAGTTGTGCTTTGGACCTTCACAAATTCAAATGAGGCATTTTCCCCCAAATTGCTAATTTAAAATTATGAAGCCATTTTGGCTTGGTATAGATGTTTCGATGAACTCTTAGAATCTTACAACTTTGTGAAAGATGAAATGAGGCATAGTATGGTGTCTTAAGTCCTCTCTAGAGTTAGAAGTCACGATAAGTGATTATATAATGTTATAACTTAAGGTTTCTTGTGTAATAAAACCTCTAGAGGTGAAATCACATCATGAATTGCAATTGTAACTGGCCTAAAGTATCAAAACCTTGACTAAGGGGTGATAAAGAGAATATAAAAACCATGATGTAACTAATTTACCTCATTTCATTCATATGAGAATCAGAAATGCAAGTTCAAGAAGAATATTATAGGACAAAACTCAATTTGTGACTAATTTTTATGTTTCTTGAATGTGTTGATTGTGCATGTAGAGGTTCTTGATCTCATATTTGAGTGAGAAAGTAATTTCAAGTTTGAGAAAGGTAATTTTAGTTCTTACATATTGATTTTACAGTAATACATTAATTTGTGAGCATCTTCTTGAGTTGTATGGTCTATACAATCCTTGATAGTCATGGTAAAAGACTAAACACGTTATTCCAACTTGAATGTTAATGGAAAAAGGAATTCCAGCATTTTAAAAGGTAATTTATGGCTTTTGGTATTGACCTAAAATGCCTACGATGATGGTTTTGATCCTAATTTATGTTATCCTTCTTTTAAGGCTTTATGGTAGAGTGTTCTGTGAACACAATCAAGTCCATTACCTAAATATTACAAGGAAAGAGGAATAGCATGAGTTGAGAGTATTGAGAATGGTTTTGAGAGTTTTAAAACCTCAAAACTCCAAATTTGATGATTATGTACGGGAATAATGAAAGCATCCTTTAAAAGTTGGTAATCTTTGTTATAAAGAAGGAAAAATAGGTGATTAATGGTTGAGTTTTACATTTGCATGAACAGAGGCCTTCTCACTGATAAGCCTAAATGGTTAAATACATAAGTATGAATTTTTTATGTTGATTTCAGCCACTAAAACTCTGTATAAATGTATTTTTGAGATTTTCTCACCTCTTGGGTTTAGGAGGAAACCCTCTTAGCGTTAATAAGAAGTAACACTTTAGATATCTTCTACTCAATTGGAAAAGCTAAAAATGCTAAAATGATATCTTACCAGTACTATGAAAGAGTTCTAATAAGATTCAATAACCAAGGAGATTCCAAATATAATTTATTCATGATGATTTCCTCTGAAATCTGTAAGAGGAGGTTTAGTGATAGGGTTTAACTATCTCCAATTAATTAGAGTACCTAGTGAGGGAAGTAAGGTCCCATATCAGGAAGTAACTATCTAAGTAAATTATACTTGCATATTGTCCTAGAATTAAGATTCAAGAAGATTCCAAAGAGAAGTAATATTTAACAGTGGACCTTTAAGAGAGCGCCCCTAGATTGAAAGCCTAATTTGAAACCCCAAAGAGTGAATTTGAGTGGATTCTTGCAAAGGAAACTACCTTTAGTATTTGTAAAAAATAATAGAGCCTAATGGGTGTTCTAAATGGACTATATTTTGATAAATAGAGTAGGTAATCACAAGTTGAAGGAGAAAACCCACTTTAGGAAGGCTAATAAAGCCTAGGAGTGAGAAAAGGAGATGTGGATGAAAGAGTGATCGAACCAAATATTTGGAGCTTAAATTTTTGTACACACTATAATTAAGTAAAATGGTATTGGGATATGTTCCATGTTTACCTGGATTATTTCTAGATTCTTCTATTCATGAATTGAGCAAGGTGCAATGTTCTTGTGCATAGTGAGGGCAATTTAGAATAAAAATGAGGTAGTTTTTATTTTTGATGCTTTGTTCAAATTTATAGAATTACAAGCATAGTTTGAGATTTAATAACAAAATGATGATGATTACAAACTCAATTTTGGGGTATCAATCTCGAGTGGGATGAAACAACAGTGAATATAGCTCAAGAAAGTGATTGATTTAACTTATAAATGCTTATTCTTTGGAGAGTGTGATTAAAAATGACATTGTGGATTTTTTTATAGTTTAAATATATTCATGACATGTTGTAACAAGATATAAGCTTTGGTTAAGTGTTATAAGGTTAAAATTTTAGAATTTACATGATTGCAGGTATCTGTGAACCTATGAAGAAGCTAGTCTCAATGGCCTAAATTATGATTTTGATTTCTTGTGTAAATAATAACATTGTGAGTTATTTGAGTTTGATATTTTCTCTTCATCATTTGGTAATAGAGAATGAAAATAAGTTGAAGGAGTGGAGAGAAGAGATCTGATATAGAAGAGAGGAAGAGAAGAGATTGTCAAGAAGATGAGTGGAGAGAAGAGTGTGAAACTAGTCATAGAGCATGGGTATGTGATTCCCAAGTGGATGAAGGAACCATCAACAAAGAGAGATGAGATTAATCCAAATCAAGTGAATGAGAGGATAAGATAACAATAATAAAAGAGAATATTGGAAAAGATGATATCGGAGAGAGAAGACACTTGATGAAAACAAGGGATGTCAGTAGAGATAGAGAGTTTAGGGATTTTAGGCCTTATGAACCAGATGTGATAGATGATGATGATGATGAAGGAGAATCAGTAGTAGATATGGTTAAGGGATTGATAGAATTTTTAAGTCACCGAAAAGAGAACAATAAGAGAGAGAAAGAGAGAGGAAAGGAAGAAGTTAGGAAGAGATATATTTGAGGATGCAAGAAGAGATACAATAGTTAAAGAGAGATGTGGGACAATTGTTGAAAATGGTGGAAATCTAGAGAGAAGTAGAGGAACCAATTGGAATAGTGGTTAAGAAGAAGGGTAAGTGACCAATATAGCTACTTGTGAGGAAGAGGAAGAGAGAGCAGATGAGAAAAGAGATAAGAAAAGAAGAGAGAAATTTTAAACAAGAAGAAATGAGGATGAAAATGCAAGAGGAAGAATTTGAAAACGAGATAGTTTATGAATAAATTTAGATTTTGGATGAAGAAGAGGTGATTGTAAGCTTCTTAGCTTGACTTGAAAGAGAGGAAGAAAGTGATGAAGAATAGAAGTAGTCTAAAGATGAAGAAGAGCTCTCTAATGGAGCATTTCAGGAGGATAACATGACTCCTTATTTTTTTCCTAATATTTCTTTTGAGTGTGTGAATGCAGGTGATGAAAAATAAGAACTAGAAACAAATAAATTTTATAAGAAATAAGATGAAGATAATGCAAGTAAAGGAATAAATGAGGATGGAGAAAACTTGACAGTTGATGAAGAGCTTTGGTGGCAGAAAAACATGCAAGAACTTGACATTTCAAACATGTTTGAGGATGATGAAGACTAAAAGAGAGCAGAGGAAGAAATTATGAAGATACTAAAAGATGAAGAGGAACAAAAAATCTGCGAAAAATTAAATGAAGTCAGAAATGAGCATTATCACAGGTTCAAGATGAAGATATGTTGATTGAAGAGAGAAAATGAAGAAGAAGGAGCTTAAGAAGAATCTATATTAGAAGCATACCTCATTTATGAAGGAAAAGTACATGATGGGGACCAAGAAAAGCATAGGATTGAAGAATTTAAGAGTGAGAAGGTTTAAGGAAAAGATAATATCAGAGTGAAGATGAAGAAGCAAAGAAATTAGAAGAAGAAGAAGAAAACAACATTGAAGCTCAAAATTTTCTTACCCTGGAGTATGATATAGGAGCATCACTCCATGCATATGAATAAATCATGAAGACATCAACATTTTTTTCAGGTGTAGTAGTAGATTCCTAAAGGTCATTAGGGGTCCATTTGTGGTATCATTTGTGCTTTAGACCTTCACAAATTCAAATGAGGCATTTTCCCTCCAAATTGCTAATTTGAAATTGTAAATCCATTTGACTTGGTATAGTTGTTTCAATTAACTCTTGGAAGCTTACAAATTTGTGAAAGATGAAATGAGGAATTGTATAGTGTCTTAAGTCCTCTCTAGAGTTATAAGTCATGATAAGTGACTATATCTTATAACTTAAGATATCTTGTGTAAGAAAACCTCCTAGATGTCAACTTGTTGGATATCACAAGCTCTAAGAGGGGGGAATCAGTGTTGATCAATTTAAAAGTCAGTAAAACTTCTTGACTAGAATAAACAATCAAACCATGAACAAAAATTAAAGTACATGAAAGAATAAAAATGCTCAGGACACCAAAATTATAGTGGGAAACCCATAGAGGGAGAAAACCCACTTGAAATCAAGACTTTTATTAGGAACACCAATTCCTAGTATCCACATATATACATTTTTGTTGAGCACCCACACAACCTATGAAGCACCTACTTCAAAATCCTTCAAGCACCCACTGGAAGGTAGCCAAACACCCACTTAGCTAGTTTAGAAAGCTATAACTTGTAAGGAGCACCTACTCCTATGACCTAAGCACCCACTTAGGAAGATACAATAATAATATATAATTTGATCATTTAGCTACTTGTTTCTTCATCAACAAATCATGATCACTCTTCTAGATCACAGTTCACCTATGTCTTCATACACCACTTTTCTTCCTAGTTTTTGCACCTTTTCCCCTGTAAATTTCTCATACATATGTTCCCAATATTGTCTCACTATGTCAGCAGCAACTACAACTCCAATATGCTCATGCACATGATTTTTATTTTGTCATCCTCTTTCAAAGAACAACTAAGCGATCTCCTCTAATTGTATCTCATATATATATATATATATATATATATATATATATATATATATATATATATATTTATCATATCACTTATTGCACTCACTATATGACTCTCTATATTGTTTCACACTATCAACTTGGTCGTAGTCATACCCTCTTTGCTATCACATTCTGTTAGAAAATTATATTGATTCATTTTATATACACCTTCTCATGATATATAGTCATAACCACCCTTAGCAGTAGCAAATCCTCAATTCTTATTTTTCAACACAATCCTTGAGTGACTTGGGATCACACTACACATTGCATAAACTTTTACCTTTTTAAATACCTCTCATTCAACTCCCTCCAAGACTCTTGGCATACTTGGCTCTCTAAATTTACAACTAACTTCTTGAATTCAAGAACCATACTAGACCTTTCATCTACCTTGAGAGCTCGAAGGGATTTTGATAAAGTAAAACAAAATAGACTCTTTTCCTTCCTCTTCTACCCTACAAAGTTTATTAAGAAGATGTAACTGAAATGTTTACACTTCATCTTCCAATGTACACTCTTTCAACTCACAATAAAATACCCTTTCACCCTTATCTTGTACACATGTGAATTAGTGTTGCAACATTTCTAAAAACACAGTATTACAATTTTAAAATGAGTTATCTAGTGCGTAAACTCAAAGCTTTCACATATTCAGACTTCCTCCACTATTTTAGGGACCAAGGACACTTTTAAGATAACTAACAACATCCATCAATAGCACAATTTCACTTGATGACTTTTCCATTACCTCCTACACAATACATAGATGATCATAGACCACTATGAAAGGAATAATCTTACATTTACATGGAGCATAGATTGTTCAAACACCAAAATGAATTCAATCAATTGTTCAACCTTTAACAAACTTGAATCAACAAGAAATCAAACTCCATTTGTAATAATTTACAAATTGATTCAAAAACTTGCTCATTTGACATTAAAACACAAATATAGAATAAAAATTTAATTAAATACTCCATCCACCCTTAATGAAATCACCTACAAACTTTTACAATAGGATTTTGATTTATCTACATATGTTTCTTCAAATCTGGAGATTTTTAAGTTTCAAACAAAAAATAACTTGAAAAACCCTAAATCGGGGTTTCTTCCCATTGTGATTCCCAATAACATGAAAAATTCAAATTTTTGAGGCCTTTTTGGAAGAATATCCACCTATTCAGATCATCTAGATACCCTGAACACTTTCTATTTGCACCCAACAATCAAAATTGATCTAGTCTCTGATTGCCTTGAAAGCTTTCCGGTGTTATGAAAGTCAACATGAAACATGTCTTATGTGCCTGAAGAGAATCTAAAATACATTTTGGAGGATGTCTAGACCACTATGTAACCTCTCTCAACCATTCTCTTTGCATAAAATCTAAAAAACACTCCCAAACCTTCAAAACTCATAATACAGTGGCATTTTGCTTGACAATGTTGTTTGAAGTAAGTAAATGGTTACATTGAGTTTAGTTTGAGGTAGTGGATGACTTAGATAAGTCATGGAGAGTGTTGAGAACCTAACCAAGAATTACACATCTTGTCATAATCCCATGCTTCCACCTTTTCCTAAAGGACATCAACTTAGATACCGAGAATGAACAATGTATGACTGCCACAAATGACGGTGCTAGTTATTATCAAATACACTTATCTTTTGAGTCAAGAATAGAATATTTAAATATTTTAAGAGATGATGAACAAATTTGAGGCTTGAAAAAACTATGGCACCTTTCTGGGACCCAACAACATCACTTTCACCTTGATAGCACATCAACAAGCCCATTTACATCAATCTTACCTTTGTACCATACGGACTTAGGAATAATTTTTATCATAGGTGCCCTGAAAACATCATTACTTATACTTAGAATATGTATATCAACTTAACCAGCTGAAAGAAAGAAAAAAGAAACATTTACTTCCATCGATTCAGAACTCTGTCTAGGAGAGAGAAAAACTATCTCACTAAAATGATGAGAACTTCTCAACCACACCTCCATTTGACAAAATAATTTTTGCACATGAATTCTAGGACAATTTTATACAAAAATGATTATATGAATTATCTGATCATTTCTTCATATTTTCGTTTGACACCTAAGAATTCTAGGTGGTCTAAATGAGCTTTCTCAAAAACCAATCTTACAAAAACTTGAATAACTTGCTCAAATGACCTTTTGATGACCTGAAATTTTACATGGAGATCAAGGACACATACCTACACTATATCCTATGGTTGGTTTATCAAAAGTAGCCCTGAATTTTTCTATACCATCCCATTTTCATACAAGTGATTTTTGAGTTCTTGAGGGAAGTTTTAGGTAGAAGTGACATTTTATTCTAAAGCACATTTCTTGACCTTATAAGCCCTAAAATGAGTTCATCCACCTATAATACACATTTCCAAATGATTGGCCTCATTGTATCTCCTTCATTGCTTCACATTGCTTAGACCCTAAGGATTAGGCTTGTGTATAAAATCCATTTTCACTAGATCACCTGTTTGAGCAAGATGATGACTTGAATTTCTTGAGTTTGGCATTCTTCCATCTCTGACATCATTATGAACAATACATAAAGAACCTAATCTAATCCATAAAGGTGATGTAAACCATAGAGAATCAACCTACATGACTCACATGCACCTTGAGAGCATCAAATTGACTCAGCATGGACTAACATGGAATCAACACTCTATGAATCTATGGACACACCATTTCCATGACAAATATGCACTAGGAAATTACACTAGGACATCAATGAAAACATGACACAAGGTGGGAAATAGAACTCACATCATGAATCAAGATTTTAACTAACCTAAAGACTCAAGAACCTCAAGTAAGGGGTGGTGAGGAGAATATAAAAACAATGATGTAGCTAATTTACTTCATTCCATATAGATGAGAATCAAAAATGCAATTTCTAATAATAATATTGGAGGATAAAACTCATTTTGTAACTATTTTGCATTTTTATTGAATGTGTTAACTTTGCATGTAGAGATTCTTGATCTCAGAGTTGAGTGAGAAGGTAATTTCAAGTTAGATCAAGGGCATTTGAGTTCTTACATATTGATTTTGTAGTAATACATTAATTTGTGTGTCTTCTTGAGTTACATGGTTTGTATAGTCCTTGATAGTTATGGTAAGAGACTAAATGTTATTGTTATCCCGAACTCACCCCTCGAGGTAAATTTGGATAACTTACATAATTTCTCTAGGCTTGAGCAAGTAGAATGGTGAAAGGCCAAAAATCAGGTTTTGGGGGTTCTCTCGGCTCTTTTCTAACTTCCCTATCCAAACAAAAAAATCCAAGAAGTTAGAAAAAGTTGAAAAAATCCCAAACAATGGCCTATTTTAGTGTAGTGTAGAAAAAGTGGAAGTTTTATCCTAGGTTTTATGTGGGACGGTGGGACAGTTGGGACATGCAAAGCTGAAATCATCACACAACATAGGAATCGAAAAAGTGTAATTTTTGTTTCCGGGAGGTCCCACGGGATAGTTGGGACGTTGGGATGTGCGGGACCCAAAAAACTAAAATTGCTACAAGTCATTTCATTGCGGATGGAGCGGAGAAATTTGGTTGAGACAGCTGGGACACAAGTACGTGTGGGATGCGAAAATCTGCAATTACCTATGCAATACAAAGGAACCAAGTCTTACGGATGGAGTGGAGGTCAACGACCCTCATGGCCGTCGACATCAACATCGGGCCAAGTGAGACACCAAAATCCAAAATCGCCACACCAAGAGGGATTCGGAAAAGAGGAGAAATGAGGCTCGGACCTTCCAAGTACGCATGGGACATGAGTTCCCTGAAATACCGAAATGCCCGCAATGAAGAGGAAAAGTCAACTTTTTCTCCCCAAACTTCAAACGGCCATAACTTTTGACCCACCCCGAGCTCGATTTTCACAAAATTTAATTTTACGGAATGATCACGACGTTCTCTATGCCATAGAAACTATATTTATTATTTTTATGAGGTTATATATATGAAATTAAAGGAAACATATTCAACCCCAGTCAATTAGATGCTCATTCCCATTAAATGACAAAAATGCCCAACAAACCCAAAATAGCTACCCACACTCGAGAAGGCCATTACTTTTTCATTTAACGAGAAAATGCACCGAATTGGTACCGTTGAAATCATGTTTCTAATACCAATGCATATAAATAAAAAAATAGAATTTGATATGAAATGGATGATGATTTTGCAAAAAATGTGGCCAGGTTTAGAACAGTGTTTTATTTGGTAGTTGGAATGCATTCAATGAAGCATGGGCTGACATTTCTCATTGCTCCAAGTCATGGGATAGTATGGGGAACCTTTTTCAAGCAACAGAACATCATTTCACTTCATTTACTACATATTGCAAGTGGTTGAAGGACAAATTTCGGGATTTTCATTTTCTCTCTCTCTCTCTCTCTCTCTCTCTCTCTCTCTCTCTCTCTCTCTCTCTCCTCTTAGAAATCTATAAATTGGAGTGTTGGGATCATTGTAAAGGGAGGTAGTTTTGAGTAGAAAAACTCTGTCAAATTTTTTTGTGAAGCCAATGAGTTGTAGAACCTTGTAGTAGAATCCTTGCATGGTGATCCAGGCCCTTGTTTTCTAACAAATTGAACTGTGCATATCATGAAGCAATAAATACGAGTTTGTGGATGTATCTTCCCCTACTGTGTTTGTTTGCATTCCTCTTTCCCCTTCAATCTCTTTACAAATATATTGTGTCTATTTTACATTCTTGCAAGGATTCATTATCATTGTGTGTGCATGAAATATTGTTGTGAATGTAGTTGCTAGATTGTGGAGAACTGTTATCACCCCTCCTAGTATGCATTTTGCTTCTACTTTTCACACATTGGAAGACTATTCTCACACTCTCCTTTTCTAGTGTATCACCGCTTTAGTGTAGGATTTGTTTCATTCACTCTCTCTCCTTGGTCCCTTGGAAAGTTAGATTAGGATTAGATAGTTTTTCTGCATTAGAGTAGATTGTGGTAGGTAGTTTAGGAGCAAGAACCAACTTTCTCTGGAGGTCTATCTCAAGTAGCAAGTCCCATAACTTGGAGATAGTACCCATGTTATCCAATCACACTATGAGCTCAAGCACACACACTTGTGCAAACCATAGGGTGTTGTGATTTGGTGATAACAATTATTTAAACTTGATTCTTAATGGAGAAAGGGATTTTAGCATTGGTAAGGTAATTTTTGGCTTGTGGTATTGACCTAAAGTGCTTTTGATGATGTTTTTGATCCTAATTTCTATGATCCCTATTTTAAGGTTTTGTGGCAAAGTGTTACATGAACACGGTCAAGTCCATCACCTAACTATTACAAGGAAAGTAGAATAGCATGAGTTGAGATTACTAAGAATGGTTTGGAGAGTTTGTTAGCCTTACAAATTCCACATAGGGGAGTATGTACAGGTAAAATGAAAGCATCCTATAAAGGTTGGTAATAATTTTTATAAACAAGGTAGAATAGGTGATTAATGGTTGATTTTTACATTTACATAAAGAGATACCTTCTCATTGACAATTCTAAATGTTGAAATACATAAGTATGAGTTTTTTCTATCTATTTAAGCCGTTAAAACTATGTAGAAATGTATTAGTGAGATTTTTTTCACCTCTTAGGTTTAAGAGGAAACACTCTTAGGATTTAATAAGAAGTAACACTTTTGAGATCTTCTACTAGATTACAAAATCTAAAAATGATAAAATGACATCTTACAATACTATGAAATATTTCCAAGAAGATTCAATGACCAAGGTGTTAGGTTGTGGAGCTTGTTTTCATGTGAGAAAGTGTTAAAGACTGTACACTAATAGTATTGTACACTTTCCATAGTTATCTCACTGGGGTTTGAGGCTAGGTTGGGCCCAAATAGGGGTCGAGGTGGCAGCCCCGGTAGCAAGTGTTCGAGGGCACGGTCCCGAGAAAAAAATTGGCCTTAAAATGTGCCCAATATACCGGGAAATGTGATTTTCTCATATGGGTGGGATTTTGACCCATAGGTTTATGGGACGGTTTTGGCCCATGGTTTTGATACCCACAATTTTGTAAAATTGCTTAAGTAGTTGTCTACTTATATGGTTTTATGCATATGGTAGATATAATGTAACATTACAGATGTGTTTTGAATTCAGTGTGAATTCTGTAGAGTTTGTTGAGCATAGCTCCAAATAGATCTGGGTATTGTATTGAGAGAACGGTGGCTTATAATAAAATCTAAGCAAGTGATTCTTGGTGGATTAGCCCAAAATTGGGTGAACCACATTAAATATTGTCTCTTTGTGTTGTGTTATTTTATTTTGTACTTTTATTTGAGATATGTAATATTTTTTGGTTATTATTTTCTTCTTTTTTTCTATGAGGGATTATTCCGCATATTTTATCACTTATTCCCTAACATAAGGAGATTCCGGATAGAAGATATTCATGATAGAGTTCTTACAAAAATTGTAGGAGGAGGTTTAGTAGTGACATGGTTTAACTATCTCTAATTAATTAGAGTACCTAGTGAGGGAAGTAAGATCTCATATCGGGAAGTAACTATCTAAGTAAATTATACTTACAGATTTTCCTATAATTAATATTCAATAAGCTTCTAAAGAGAAGTAATCTTTAACAGTGAACCTTTAGGAGGTTGCCCTTGAGGATTAAATCCTAATTTAAAATCCCAAAGAGTGAATTTGAGTGGATTGTTACAAAGGAAACTACCTTGAGTCATTGTAAACAAATAATAGATCATAATGGGTGTTCTAAATGGACTTTAGTTTGATAAATAGAGTAGGGGATCACAACTTGAAAGAGAAAAACCACTTTAGGAAGGCTAATAGAAGCCTAGGAGTGATAAAGGATATGTGGATGAAAGAGTGATCAAAAAAAGAGTTGGAGCTTAAATTTTTATACACACTATAATTAAGGAAAAGAGTATTAGGAGATGCTCCTATTTATATGGATTATTTATATATTCTTCTATTCATGAATTGAGCAAGGTGTAATGTTCTTGTGCACGATGAGGGTAGTTTAGGATAAAAATGAGGTAGTTATTTATTCTTGATGCTTTGTTAAAAAATTTTGAATGACCAAGCATGGTTGTAGATGTACTAACAAGATGATGATGATTGCAAAATAAATTTTAGGGTTTCAAACTCAGAGTGGGATGAAAGTATAGTGAATATAGCTCACGAAAGTGATTTATTTAGCTTAGAAAGTATTATAATTTGAAGAGTGTGATTAAAATTGACATTATGGATCTATTGATTGTTTTAATAGCTTTGCATGACATGTTATAACAAAATTTAAGCTTTGGTTAAGTGTTATAATGTTAAAATTCAAGAATTTACATGATTACGGGTAATTGTGAACCAATGAAGAAGCTAGTATCGATGGCCTAAAGTGTAATTTTGAATTCTTGTGTAAATACTAACATTGTGAGGTATTTGAGTTTGATATTTTATCTGCATCATTTTCACTTTTCGAGAGGATTTTTCACATTTCGGGATGTCCCTTTCCTCCATTTGGAGTCATGTTTTCTTGTAATTGAACTCTTTTTAATATTTCTGGGCTAGTGAGCGGGTCCACCACATCCTTGTGGTAAGTGAGTTCCTCATGACGTGAGGCACTTGTTTCTCACACAAGACTTATTTTTCTCCTTCTTCTTGTTTTCTCCTTATTTTTTGTTTTTAATGGTGTCGATTTTCTACGATCACTCAAAACTTATTATGGTCTCCACACTTGTACATTTTATGTTGATTACAAGGTGAGTGTCTAATTATTTCACAATGTGTAATCACATCTGATTGTAATCAACACACTAAACTATAAATTGCTATAAATGGGGTGAAAATATTGTTTTGGGGTATGTGTTCTTCCTTTATTTCTTCATTGTTTATTTCTATAGCTTTGAACAATGTATGTTACGTTAGTTATTTTCCATCATTTCTCATCTAAGATAATTATGAAACTAATGGGTAAAGGGTTGTTATGCATCACTATGGGAGTAGAGTGAACACGAGGATGAAATTGACAAATCTAAGTGTTTTAATTGATGTGATGAAGACTTATTTCTTCTTTGTATATTCATCTCTCCCAACTAACTCTTACACTTTGAGTATTCTTAAACACTTGATGAATCATGGAAAAATTTAGATGGTATGTTTGAAAAATAAGATGATATAAGATCCCATGAGTTGGAGAATGAACTGCTAGGATTAATGTGTAGTAACTTTGATAGCCTACATGCCTTCTTCTAAAAACTTTTCCAGGCTAGATTATTATTGAAATTATGTGGAGTTGATAAAAAGGATGCATTGTTGATCTTGTCGATTATTTTTAATCTTGGTCCCAAATAATTTATCTTTGTTTTTCCTTCCATGCCACAAAATAATCTCTAGGGACTGTTTGGAAAAATCCCTCATTTGAAAACTTCATCCCAACTCATTAGATAACATGATAATTTGATTCAAATGGGAGCACTCAAATCAAATTCACATGCCTTTGTATAAGCTCTTGGTAAGGGAAAGGATGAGAAATAGGAAAAGAAAAAAGAGAAAAAGTACCAACCTAAGAAAAAAAGACCAAAAAAACCCAAACCAAACCCAACATGAATTCTTCTACTTTTGAGCCTAAAGTGAAGAAGGAAAAGTGTAAGTGTTCCTATTACAAGAATTCAAGACCTAAGGAGCATCAGTGCATGAGAAAATAAATAGATCACCTAACTCATTTACTTGAGAAGAATAATATAGGTGTTCTTGAGTATATCAAGAAAAATATCTAAATCCAGATTTTTCCAAAGCAAAGGAGTCTAAATTTAAGAAGAAGAAAGGAATGACCCTTATAACTAGAGTTTCTCCTTAATCGGTGTAGGTCATAGATTCTGATGTCTTGCACCACATGGTTTATTCACATGTTCATTTTTCTAACATTGAACAATGTGGCATGTCCTAAATCACTTTAGGTGATGACACTATCATTTTGGTTTTCAAAAGTGGATCAGTAGAGGTAGATTTTGGAGCCTTTAACAATGTTTTAAGTGTTCTGATCTCTCTACCAATCTCCTTTCGGTTTACCAAATCACTCATATTGGTAAGGGAATGTGAGTGAAATTTAATCCTAACTCGGTGATTATTTGTGACCTTCACGGTGCATCTATAATGGATAAGGGAAAGGTGTATCATCACTCATGATTGCAATGTACCTTCACCCACTTTAATTTTGATTTTGTACCCACTATCTTACTCACTCATGCAGATGAGTTTAGTAAGCTATAGGATGATCATTTTGTTCATCTTAACTATAATTACCTTGAAAATTGATCCAATATGATATGGTCAATGGGTTGCCTCGGGTCAATTTTTCTAAGGGTATATGTGAAGTTTGTGCCCTCGAAAGTACCCTAAAGAAATATTTTACAAGGGAAAATCCTAGAGAGATTATCTTCATTTGGATCATCTTCATGTTGATATTTCTAGACCCTTTCCATCTCCTTCATTTACTAGAGCTCTTTATATACTTACCTTCATTGATGACTTTTCACATTACACTTGGGTGTATTTTTTTAAAACAAAATTTGAAGTTTTCAATCACTTTTGAGACTTCAAGGCTTTTGCTGAGAAACAAGTTGAAGTATCTATCAAGTTTCTTGAATCAAAAATTAAGGTGATTATGTGAGAAATAATTTTGATTATTTCTTTACCTTTGAAGGGATTTCTTTGACAGCATATAGTTGCTTACATCCCCTCAAAAATGGAGTTTCAGAAAGAAATAACTAACACTTATGGAGATTTCCACTTTTTGGTTCACTCTAAATCCCTTCCTCAACAATATTGGGTCAAAGCCATGAACTATGCTTATTACATTTAGAATCATATTCCACATAAGGAAGTAAATGGTATAACACCCTTTGAAGCCCTGATATGGATGAAAATATGATGTCAAACACTTTTGTGTCTTCGTATTAACTATTATGGCTCAGATTCCTAAAAATATATGTAGGACCTTAGAACCATAGTCCAAACCTTGTATCTTTGTAGGGTATCTTGGTGGTGTGAAGGGACAAATTTTTGAACCCTACTACTCATCATCTTTATATTGAGAGAAGTGTGAAGTTTGATGATTCATCTTCACCTTCCACTTCTCCACCCACTAAGGTCCTTGTTCCCCTCTCTTATTCTAATTTTGATTCTGATGATGATCTTGTTGTGCCTCATCATTTTCATCTTCCTTATCCTCATATTCCTCTATTTCCCCATGCTTTTGAATCTTTGAATTCTAATAGTAGTGATGATGAGGAATTTATCTCTTTCACTTGAGTGAATAATCTACAAATCCCTGAGCCGACTCTCCTCATGGTCCTTGTTGGGATATGTAGACGTTATAGAGTGTTGGATATTGGATAGAGGATCCTTCAGATGATAAATGGACTCATTCAAATTTTGATGAACCCCTCACCTTCTTCACCTCTACTTCTCACCCTCAGTCTTTCTGGGAGGATTCTGGGATTCCTGAGTAGGATTATACCATGGATGATGAGTATTCCTCACTCATGAAGAAAAATAATTAAGATCTCACCCCTCTTCCTAAAGGAATAAAAAGGTTTTGTGTAATTTTGTGTACCAAACAAAGTATGGTGTCGATGGGAACATCAAAAGTATAAAGAGAAAATTGTAGATAAGGGTTTATCCTAGGTATATGGGGATTTACTATTTAGATAAATTTGTTCCTAATGAAAAGATGAATTCCATTTGACTAACCCTCCTCTTCATTGTTTCGCAAATAGATGGGAAGTCCATCAAACAAATGTTAAGAGTTCCTTCCTTCATGGGGACCTAAAGGAAGAAATCTGCATGGAACAACCTCCAGTTTATGTCTAGGATTCCTCCCTCATTTAGAAGTTAAAGAAGACTCTCTAAAACCTTAATAATCCCCTCAAGATTGATAAGCCAACATAGACTCCTTTATGATTAACTAAAATATAAATATTCTAGTTTAATCTAATGTTTTAGGAGAAATAAAATACTGAATAAACAAAGCAATAAAAATACACCCAAGTAATATAAATAATAAAATATAAAACCCTAATGTGTAAACATAGTTAAGAAAATCCTTAGTTGATTCGATGATGTCTCGGGATTATGTCATAGTGGAGAATAGCTGAAAGAGAGGAGGAAACAACCACATACGAGCTTGGGAAAATATAGATCTAGACTATCAAGCTAGTTGGGGTGCTTGGGGAAGGAAACCTCCTCTACGAAGTCGCTAAATTATTTCCTTTGTCCTCATTTTTCATATGGATTTCATTTGATTTCACTGCAAGACTGTAATAAAAATCACTGCAAAAACCCATACAAGAGCATCAAAACCCTAAAAAACAAATATTTATATGAAGGGGTCAAACTGTCCTTAGTGGTCACAATGGTGGACTTAATAACTAAGAATTTCACACATCTCATACCCAATGTAGTTCTAGGTGTGTGTGTAACTTTTCCCTAGTTTTTCTTGTTGCATTCACACTTTGTGAAATAGTGATAAAATAACTCGATGTAGAATGTAGTAAATGTGTCCATGGAAACAATAGATTCCCCTCCTATGAAGTATGATATAGATAAACCATCCTTGTGTTCCTTGTAATGGAGCTATATGGATACAAATGTAGCTTTAGATTCCTTTGATGGATGCAACTCTAGATGGTGATAGTAGATGTTTAGTGCTTGGTCCCTCATTATGGTCACATAAATTTATATTTATATGGTTCTCTTGTTCTAATTTTGTAATTAACCCTAAAAAGGCTGACCACTAAAAATATTACAAACTCAAACAGCTAAAAGTTCCCAAAAAGTGAGAGTAAAGTGCAAAGAGGCTCAAAGCACCTAGAGGGGACCAGGGGCACCCCATTCTAGGTTGGGTGCCCTAGTTAGAAATCAGAAAAACATAGAATGAAAATATGAACTGGGAAAGTGTGGGTGCAAGATCAAAAATATGATAGAGAGAAATTTAAAAATGGCCAAAGACATGGGTTAATTATTATTCTTTCACTTAAAAACCATATGAATAGTAGTATGAGAGACTAAATAACGACTCAAAGTGTTATTTTATCTACATTTACCCCCAATTTATGTTGGTGAGTGGAAATCTTAGTAACATAAAGTAGATAGAGATGTGTACCTAATAATCCATGTAGAGTGATGTAGAAAATGTGCAAAGGACTAGAAAAAGCGTGGAGTGACAAAAATATGGAGTGTGGAGACTAAAGATGTAAGTGTAAAAAAGTGATGATAGTGATCATAGGGTGCAAGCGCATGTGTAGATGTCAATGTGTACAATGCACCTACATGGTTAGTATGTGTGTGTGATGTACCTACCATGTGTGTGTTGTTGTTGTTGATTGCTTGCTTATCATACGGACATACTGCAAAAGAGAAGATGATCAAGTAGTCAAATATACATGTATATGTGTAAAAACACATGTATATAGTAAAAATAATGTAAATGAAAGTATGAAAATGAAAAAGGAACATGTGCACCTGATTTGTGATGAGAAAAGGGTGTAGAAAGGATATCCTATAACTGTTGGTAAAGTGTGAGTTTTTTGGGTGATCTCACCCATTATGGTGAAGAATTGTAGGATAAAAGTGTGTAATTCTCCAACCTGTAACTTGATTCCCTAAGAATGTATGAAGAGACCTCTATATTGTCTTGTTTTTGGGTGATCCGAAACCACTAGCCAAAGAAATGGGAGGAAAGTATGATGTTCCTCTAACTTGTAACTTCTCCCTAGAATGCTAAGGAAAAATGCCTTATAAAATCCATTGTGTATGGAGTTCGTAGACTGGTCTGAACTCACTCGTTGTATAACCCACTATGTCATGGAAAAAAACTATAAACTAAAATGTATCGATACTTTGTCTGTAGTGTGTATAAACCCAAATTATGCCCCCTCTTTGGGGGTGCATGCAACATTGCGGATAGGAGAATGTGGCCCCAAAAGAGGACCGACGCGTAATCGAAACTCTCGTGCATAGCATGGGAAAGGGAATGTGCTTGGTAAATACCAAGGCACACACAAATAAGTGGCTAGAAAACAAGTGTTAGTACGAACATGCATGTAGAAAATGAGTGTAAGCCAAAAACAATGTGTAAGATATAACATAAGAAGACTATGTAAACACCCAAAAAGATAGTGTAGGCCACACTAAAAAGGGGTTCAAACATGGGACACCACTCACAATGTCATAAGACACTCAAGGCTATAGTGGCCGCAAAAAAACAAGTGTGCATGTAATATAAGACAATGTAATAAACAAGTATGAAAGAAAATATGCCTGCATAAAAAAAATTTCACATGAATTACCTGTTAGTAGTCAAAAATTAACAAGTATGTAAAAGTGTGTATAAACAAAATTAGTGTGTTATGAACGAAAATAAATAATAGCTCTTGTAGTGTATAAATGTGGATACCCCTAGTAGGTAGTGTATCAAGCATCGGTGTGTTGTGTAAAATATTTGTATCTAATATCACAACTAGAAAAGGATGTGAACATGCATGTGTGTATGGTAAAGATAATGACATACAATAGATCTATCTAACATGTGTAAAATTGAACATGTAAGAGAAGCAAGTGCAATCAAGAGTAAATGCAACCATAAAATGAAATATGTTATGGATTGATGGAATGGAATGTATTTTGGATGATAGGATCCACGATCCCCAAGTGAATGGATTTTTATGCAGTAGTGAGGTTTTTTACTATTTTAGTCAAGAATGAACCATCAAGCGAATGAGTGTGTCATCGGGAAATGTTTTAACTATGTGTTGTGTGTAGTAATGTTTTGATGAGTATGTGGTGATGATATGTGACATAGATATGATGTGTGTGTGATGTTGTATCCTAAGCATATATCATGACAAGATGAGTAGAAAGGAGTGGTGATTTATCCTAAAGCATATACCACTAAACAATGTAAGTGAAAGTGATGATGTAGCTTATCACGAGATGATGCTAGAAGAAGTGACCCTATAGCCTAAAGTGTATATCACTAATCCTAGGAATGTCGCATGAGAGAAATATTGAATGATGAACATGTAAGGGTGATGAGGTCCATTTGTGATGTATACCCTCAACAGTCCAGTATGGACCGTGAGACTAGAGTGCATCATCGGGTAGTGAGTGTAACACGTAGAAGTGAATATGCAAAATGTGTACTATGTGTGGTAGGATGAACAGTATGTAATGCAATATGTGTATATGACCTAAGATGTGTAGATGTAGAGTATATGTAAGACATAATGTAATATGACATGTATGAGGTGTAAAACACACAATATATGATAGCTATGGGGTGATGTACGTAGAATAAAATGTAGGATGTGAAATGTAGAATGAGTTAAGATGTGAAATGTCTATTATAGCCTGCAATGTAGTATGTAATATGTAGATGATGATGTGATGATATGTGGTACCTAATGTGTAGTGACTAATGTGTAGTGTGTGGGGTTCATGTATATATAATTTCCTCAACAATCAAGTGTGAACGAAGCACAAGAGTGTGTCATCAGGTAATGGTGATGTTAATGTGTAGATTATGATGCCTATGCTAAGAGGTTGATAATGTGATTAAAAACATGTATCAATGCTAGGATGGTGGGGGGTGTGTGAATTCTATGCCCCCAAGTGCATGTGAGAAAATGAACTAACTAATGAAAGTGAAGGACGAATGTCCTCATCCGATGTTGGTGATGATGAAAGTGCATGAACATGTGCTAATAGTGGTGGTGTAGTAGATAGGAACTACATAGGTGAGTGAATTATATGTGTATGTGATGGGTGAACATATGATTAGTTCATAGGTGTAACAAAATGTGTAAGTGATGGAGACTGATGATAAACCAAGTGCAGAGGTGATGGAAACCTAGGGAATAAAATGAGGTGGTGACCTATGTTGAGATGTAATAACTATGTGAGGAATTTTCCTATGTGTAGTAATAATAGAGTGGTGAGGACACATAGATGGTGTGAACTAGGAGTAGATTACACTTTAAGTAACATATATTGTGATGTACTAGATGACATAGGAGGTGCATTGACCTGCTCGAGGAAATGATGACCATGGAGTAGATGGAGGTATACCATCGATAGAAATAACTTGATTTTATATGAATGAATTTGAGTCACAAATGATTCATATAGATGATGGAATGAGACCTACGAATCCAATTAAGGCCTAAGAGCATGTCACAACCATCGACTATTTGTCCAATAAGGAAGGGTGCAAGCATAGTAATGGGTCATAGTAACATGAAGGTTAACGACACCATATGAATTATTCATTGATATGAGATTTGAAAAAATGGATAAATATATCATCAATAAGTAGGATATAACATACACTAATGGGACAAGACGAATCAACCTTAGTATTATTGATAGAAACAGATCCAATAGAGGCATTAATATGTAAGTGATTAGAAGTAAAATTGGCATGATAGTCATGGTCAAAGAAATAAATAATCGGTGGAGAAACGTTGGTGTTAGTAACTAAGAAATCAAGACCCCCAATGTAGGTAGAGGCATTGTGTGATAAGTATGATTAGCTGATGAATCAATGGTTTTCTTGTCATGTTGTGGAGGTTGGTTATTAAATATTTTGAGCTTACGATTTTTATTAACTAGTGTGGAGTCTATAGCCTCTGGAAATTCAAGCTTGTTGTTATCGATAAGATCTTGGATGATGGTGTGGAGTTTGAAACACCTATTGGTAGAGTGCCCCACACAGCGGTGATAATCACATTGAAAGTTTTCATTGTAATTTCTTCCTTTTGGTCATGATGGATCCAATTCAAGTGGTGGAGGAAGCATGATAAGATTTTTTCAAGAAGCTATTGTAATATGAGTTGTGGGGCAATAGGAAATTTGGTGAATGTACGTTGAGGTGGTTGTGATTGAAATTCTTAGGAATAGATACCACATTGAAAGTGATGATTTTGTGTATATAGGTTTTGTGGTGGAAGGTTTAAATGTTGAATTTATTTGAAAATTATATAGATGATGATGCTTGTTCTGATACTTAAGTTTACCGATGGATAAAATCTTAGTTTGTGAAGCTTGAGGGTATGAAAGAGTTGATCAAATGAAGGAGAGGTCTCAAAGAGTACACTTTCTTAGAGGGGTGGTAGTAGACTCTAGATGAATAAATCCTTGAAGCTCAGAGTCCACAAGAATATTCAACATCTTAGCTAAGTTTTTTTTGTAACACAATACATAATCTAAGTGTTCATTAGATCCCTGTTTAAGTTGTGCAAGTTGGGCATAAGAGATCTTAGAGCTGATGTTGATAGAGAAATGAGTGAGAAAATCATCGGCTAGATGTGTGAAAGAGATTTTACTAAATGGACATGTAGGTCATAAAACCAATGCATCACATAATCATGAAGGCTATGAGGAAAGATCTTAGCTAGGAGAATGTGATCATCCACAAAATCTAGACAAGCCACATGGAATGCTCAAAGGTGCTCTTGTGGGTCACCTTGGCCATTGAAAATAGGTAGTTTAGGGGTAAAGAAATTTGTGGAAGTGGATAAGTGGATATAGCGGGTGCGAATGGAGTATGCAATAATAGAGTGGAATCCAAAGATGGAGATGCATGAGAAGTAGCCTGTCGTAATTGATGAATTTGCACTTGAAGGTCTTGATAAAGGGAGGCTAGATCTTGAGTGCCAGTGGAAGGAGGTTATTATTTTGTATGAGAAACAAGAGGTGGGGTATAGTGATTAGTAGGAGTAGGAAAGGAAAAATGGGAATGGTAGAGATGGGTGGAAGAGTAGAAAGAAGAAAGTGGTTGGGTAGCAACTATGGTGGGAATAGCGGTAGATGCATTAAGCTCTACAAGGTTTGTAGCTTCCTCATGAGCAACATATAAAAGAAAGTCTAGATCTTAGGGATGCTCAATGATATGATCATTAATGGATTTAAGATGAGCTTTAGTAAAATCTTTAAAAGATTGAGCCATAGTAAAGAAGAGAAAGAGAGCCCTAAGTGGAAGGTGGTGTCAAGTGTGGGGTTCACCAAAATGATTAACTAAAATAGAAATATTCTAGTGTAATCTAATGTTATAGGAGCAATAAAATAAATGAATAAATGAAGTAATAAAATATTGAAATACACCTAAGAAAGCTAAGCAATAAAATTTAAAACCCTAATGTGCAAGAGAGGGTTAAGAAAATCCTTAGCTAATTGATGATTTCTCAGGACTATGTGTCAGTGTAGACTAGGTGAAAGAGAGAGGAGGAAAACCACAGATGAGCTAAGGAAATGTAGATCTAGATTTTTGGACAAATGGGGTGCCTAGAGAAGGATAGGGGTGTTTGTGGGTGCCCATGTCTAAGATCCATGTGCCCTGGTCTATGGAAATGACAAAGAAACCTCCTCTAAGGTGTCACTTTGGATGATTCACTTGTGTTCTCTCTTTTGTCGTGTGGATGTCATTATAACTTTGCTAGATGTTTCTACATGACCTAGGAGAATAAATAATCACCTACAAAACCACATAAAAGCATCAAAATCCTAAAAAAGAAAGATGCATATGAAGGGTTCAGACTATCCTCAGTGGCCAAAATGGTGGACTTATAACTGATTGTTACACTATATCTTAGACCCAATGTAGTTCTAGGTGTGTGTGTGTGTGTGCAATTTTTCCCTAGGTTGCTCTTGTGTCACTTGCACTTTGTGAAGTAGCAAGAAAATAACTAGATGTAGAATGTAGTAAATGTGTGCATGGAAACAATAGACTCCCCTCCTATGAAGTGTGATGCAAATGAACCATCCTTTTGTGCCTTTTGATGGAGCTATATGGATGCAAATGTAGCTTTAGATGCATTTGATGGATGTAACTCTAGATGGTGATAGTAAATGCTTAGTGCTTAGTTCCTCATTATGGTCATATAACTTTATATTTATATGGTTCTCTTGTTCTAATTTCGTAATAAACCCAAAAAGGCAAACCAATAAAAAGATAAAAATCTCAAATGGATAGAAAGTGCCCAAAAGGTGAGAGTAAAGTTCAAAGAGGATCAGGGCACCCAAAAGGGGACAAAGGCACCCAGGCCCTTATTGGGTGCTCTAATCAGAAATAGGAAAAACATAGAATAACAATATAGACTGGTAAAATGCGGGTGTAAGATCAAAATACGATAAAAGTAATGTAAAAATGGCCAAATACATGGGTTAATTATTAATCTTTTCACTTAAGAACCATATGAATAGTAGTATGAGACTAGGACTAAATAATGACTCAAATTATGTGATTTTTTTCTACACTTTATTCTTGCATTAGGGCCCACTAGATGTCACTCTAACCAAATGTTTTCATTATGCAAAAAGATGAATCCATGTTCCTCCTCTTTATGTATGTTGATGAGTTGTTAATTACGAGTAGCTCTTCCTCGATCATTTATTTTGTGAAGACTACCTTAGCCAACAAGTTCTCCATGACTGACTTAGGTTTTCTTCACTACTTTCTTGGGATACAAATTACCCAATGTAACTTAGGAATTTTGATTTCTCAACCTAATTATGCCCTTTATTTACTCATCGGTTTCACATATCTGATTTTAAGCCATCTCCCACTCCTTTCCTTTCTAGGGTTAAGTTATTTGTTGATTTCCACACTCCCTTAGTCGATGGTACCCTTTATTGCTAGTTAGTGGGGATCTTGATCTATCTCACTCACACTCAGTCAAATATTTCATACATTATTCATATCATCTCTAGATTTATATAGGAGCCTCATAAGCTTCATTAGAGATAAGTAAAGTAGATCCTTCACTATTTTTGGCACTCATATTGATGGCATTCATTACTTAGGAGGGAAAAATATTTTTTAGCTAGATTTATAGATTTTTATTGGGCTAGTGATCTCTAATATCGAAAGTTTACCTCAAGTTATAGTTTCTATCTTGGTTTGGGTCCTATCGGTTAGGTCGAGAAATAAGTAGAATTTGATTTTGATATCTTCTCTAGAGGTATAATACAAGGGAGAAGTCAACATTTCCATAGAATTTGTTTAGTTGTAGAGGATTCTAACAAGTTTGAAATTCACTTTTGGTGGCTTGCTATCATTTAAAATGATAACATGAGAACCATCTAAATTTTATGAAATATAGTTTATCATTAGCTAACAAAGCATATTGATATCCACATCCACTTCCTATGGGATTTTATCCATAGAGACATCATCGACTTGCAGTATTATTAGAATGTTGATCAAGTTGTAGACATATTTTCCAAGTCCTTTACTGAATCCAAATTCCTTCACTTTCACTCTCTTCTTGGTGTGAGGTCTTATGCAGTCACTCATCTTATTCAATATTTATAGTCCTCTTCTCCTCTTCTTATTCTTCTAGAAATATTGTAGTTTGTACATGGGTACCTCATCAAGCCTTTAGTTGTTGGGACCCATATAATGCATCTTTATTAATTGTCTAGGGGAGTCCTCTTTCTTTTTTTGGCTTGTCATTCCTCTACCTAAGATTTAATGAAGGGGTTGTTGGTTTGAGGTATTTTTTCCTTCATTACTTATGAGGAATTTTCCACCTCACCCATGATGAGTCATCTCTCTTATTTGATTCATAGGTATTAGGTGAAATTAGGAGTTATATGATAGATTTTGTCATAGAATATGTCATATGTGTCAGTGTGCATCATCATATAGGAGTTACATTCCATTTCTGGATCGTAACTCCTTTCTCCTTTGTAGAGGTACAATGATGAATCCTACATTGGGAGTTATATAGCACTTCTACTTGTACTCTTTGTTTGATCTATGTAAATGCTAGACTGATTTTCCCTTATACATAAATCTTATTGTATGGTTAATTCTTGTTGATTTATTTCAGCACATATTCATTACATGTTGGAGTGAAATGATATTGATGTGCATGGGTTATATTATATTCTTGTGGTTTAATTTCTCGATGCGGGAGCATAACTTACAGAGACCATAACTTTTGATCTGACCGTTGGATCGTCTTGAAATTTTACAAGGTGGTAGATATACATTAGTACTATGCTAGGTCAACTTTCTTGTAAGGTTGTTTCTCATCTTGGCACGTTTTCGGGTGGAAATTTGCACCATGAAAACACTCATTCCGACATCATCTAGTGGCCTAAATTTGGCTCGAATGTTTTTTCCGCTTTTGACTAGGTCTTAGAACTTTAATAACTTTTGTTGTGCTTGTCAGAATAAGTCCAATTTCACGTGAGCCCTAATTTATGAATGCATATTTGGCACACAAATTTTGGGGTCAATGAGTTGTTTTGCATTTTAGGGGTTTTTGGCATTTTAGGGTTTTAGAGTAGTCTTGAAATAAAAGGAGAATTGTAATGATGTAATAGATCAACAGTGTGAATTCCGAATGAGAAGTAAGCTATTTTGAAACCTGGTTTTATTTGCAAATTTTTTTATGTGTGTTTTTGGAGGTATTTCAACCTCGATGGATTCACATCAATTTATGCAATAACCATCCAATGGGGATAGGACCATCATATTACTATTTACGATGGACAATTTTATCTGGGAAAAATTCATCAAAAAATCAAAATAATCTATAACATTCAGAATTTTTAGGTTTCTAATAAAATTTTAGGGATATTTGGCATAATCCATGGTATATTTTACTAAATTCAGGTACATATTGTGGGATCCATGATTACTTCATTCACTTTTGAATTTTCTTCTCTTAAGCACCCTTTACAATACATGGTATAAGAGCATGGGTTATTTTTCTATATTAATAATTGCATACTTGATACATTAGAAAATCACACATTGGGGGCATGAGTATATTTTATTCCCTTTTGAATTTGTGATATTTTACACATTTAGGCCTAGATATGTCTACATAGTGTGGTGCGTGAGTAGAATATTTTGGGATGACTAGAAATACTTGTGACACTCTTCTTATCACTCATGTGGAGAATTTTTCGGGATGACTAGGCATCCTATGACACCCTTCCTCTTTATAGAAGGTTCTTTGGGGTGACTAGAAATCCCCGCAACACTCTTATTTAGTGTTAGGTTAAGTGAAACCCAATTCCCTTTTGCTCGACATCTCCATCATCAAATTGGGTATTAATCACCTCAATCCCTCAACATTTTTATTACATTCCATCTCTCTAAGAAAATTTTCAAGGAGCTTCCCTTCAAAGGTACAAATAGGCGTACTCCTTCCTATTTATATTCAGTTTTCAAATTGAAAGTTATAATTTCAAATACATCTTCAAATATAAGTTAAATTTCAATTTTTTTATAAGCATTAACTATATCATGTGTTTTAGGTTTCATTATTGAGATCATGCCAACACTCAAAATAATCAAGCACCTCAAGAATATTTTCCACAAGCAAGAAAAATTATTTTCCTAGCTTAAAGGGGGAAATGTAGACACCTAAATATGGTAATTTATCACTTGATAATATTGGTAATGGATTAATCCCTAAATAACTACTTATGTATACATTTCACTCCCAATTGTCTATCATATTCCCTTTTGTATGAATTTCTTTCTTCATTCACATTTTTTAGTCACTCATATAAGTACTTGCATCAATCCACAATAGTTTATCACTTCTTAGTTTTTTGCCTAGAACTTTCTAGTACCTCACTTCTTGCTTGTATGAGACTAATAAATACCAACTAAACCACAAATTTTTGGTTCAAAATGGTGGTTTCTTACCAAGTTACCCAATGGTCATTTTCTCAATTTGATATCTTTATATGGGTTAGTACTTTCCTAATGGCTTGTCCTTAACAATAAATTATACATATAAACCCATATATAAACAATTCAAATGCACGCATTTACTCACCTTGTACTTTCAAGAGAACTATAAGAAAATATCATTTTAAAACCACTCAAATATATCCTAAATTACCCTAAAATAGTATCACACATTAGGAGGATCCCCCACATAGGTTTGAACCACTTCCAACCAGATTCAATATTCTACTTTCCTAATTTGCAAACCCTCCCAACCAAGTCAAGCATAAACATTCCAAGCCACTACAAAACATTATCAATTGCACATTTTCAAATATAGTTGTATCCATATAGATATCACATCTCTAAGTGGAGAACTACATGTGGTTGAGGCCTCTTCAAAGTAGTTCCAACATCATTAGTCTACAAATTACATGTCAACCTAACCACTAACCTTTGTATATAGTCTCTTATCCATTGTTAGGGTTTAAATCTATTTCAGATTATATAAATGGTTTTTTACATTTACAAGAATTGTGGTTTAATATCAAATCATATATCATTTTATTGCATAGGCATAAAAAGTTACAAAACACCATCATCCTATTTCATAAAAATCCAAACAAGTAAAAAACCTCCAAATGGTTCCATACGCATATAACGGTTTCATCCTATGTCCTAGAATTAGTAAAAACATATTTATATACCACCTATTATTGTATTTTCACCCTTCTTCCACTTCTAGATCATCTTTCAAAGAAATAAAATATATAAGTACATCGCTATTCTTGTGTCTTATTTCCTTTAGCACTTGTTTCAATCATTTTATCTTACTAATTACTAATAGAGTTATATTTTGATCTCGCATGTTGATGTTAAATTAATTAATCTAAATATATCTCATATCTCTTACCCTTATCCAAAGTGTAATAAATAGAAAACACTTATTTCATTTTAATATTAAATCAAAAAATTGATGATTTGTTTATTTCGTTAGGATATAGTGCTCCATTATGAATAATAGTATAATGTTTGAGTGATTTGTTGAGGAAAAATCATACATAAATAAAATTAAAAAAATTCAAGAGTAGTATCGACAACTCTTGTGGAGGAAAATGGGGTGGGAGTGGTGTGGTCAAGTCACACGGTTTTGTGTTGGTCCACCCAGTTTCAAATCCCCCTAAGGAATGATCCTCTCTAGAGGTGGTTTTACTACAAGATGTTGCATCTCTTAAATTCTTGTAGTGAAATAACTCTAATTTTTTATTTGCAGAGGCAACATGTTGGATTATTATATGTACTCTTATTGGATAACACTACAAATGTAGCACTACATAAATTTATGTACTCGAGTTAGATGGACTCTAACTTGGAATATAGTACAAATGTATCTCTCCGGAGATTGTTTCACTCAATTAGCTAGATTCTTAAGTTGGAACATGTTGTAGATGCAACACACTAGAATTTGCTTCACTCAGGTTCCTTGTGATGGTTCCTAAATTGTAAAAAAAGGACGTGGGTCCTTTCAAAACCCTCAACTTCACCCCGAATTGAAAAAAAAAAAAAAAAACTCTTTGTAAGAAAATTTAAGGGATATTATAACAAGGCTTGACTCCTTAAATGAGGAGAATATAAGCCTATAAGTTTGTAATTATTTTGTGTACCAAAATAATGAATAATAATGTTTTAATGAAGTTTTTGGTGATTTTATTATTGTTGTGAATAACACATCCCCATGATTTATTTGAAAGTATGGGGCCCTCCGATATATTTTACAAAATATTTAACAACCATTTTTCCATGTTATGAATAATTGTTTTACTTAGATGTAACTTTGTCACATTTTTTTGTTAAAATTATGATTTTTGTACTAACGATGCTTTAAAAAATTGGGGTTTTAAGTATGAAGTTCTACAGGCTTTTAATTTATAAAAGAGACGAGAATTTATATTCTATGATGTTATGTAGATTGCTATTACTACGGTGTTACTCAAATAATCAATATTCATTTTCAGTGTTCTTGATAGAATATGATATTTCTAGGATAACATGGTGGTTATGTGTTCATTCTTTATGTACCTTAATTTATAATCTTACAACTATGAAAAACTTATAGTTGTGACAATAAGTGCAATTTTCTTTTCTTTTACTTCATAAATTAACTAGAAAATTACTTGAGAGATATTGCAAGTTTCACCTCATGAAAAGGTATTATACATGTGGATGTTACTTATTTATATGCATTTTCCATTATCACATCCTTTAATGCATTACATCTTTCACATAACTAACACTATGATATTTAAAGTCAATGTGGATTTATCCCATTAGTTCACACTTCACAATCTATCATATTTGGTATACCTTAGAAGGGACGTGATGCATGACAACCTAGTGGTTATTTAATAGGTTGGGCTACATATTCTAACAAGAAAACTAAAGGTGATGCCTGCATTGATCTACTTTGGGGCATAATAGGCGTTGTGGTGAGTTTCATATGTGGAATTTTGATATCAAAAGTATGTAATATTATTGGCAATAGTATTGAGTTTTCCAATTCTATTTATTATCATTTATCTCAAGAAAATATCAAATTTTATCAAAATACTATAGAAAAGTGGGTGACAAACAAATAAAATCAAAGTAAGGATTAAATAATGGGCATAAGACTAGACCCACTTCAAATCCAAGGTTTCATAGACAAAATAACTATCGGTATTTTAGGATGAGGGGTTATAGTTAGAATGGACTTAATGAATAAATTATTTGGTGTAGAAGACATCATATATGTCAATTAGACCTAGGTAACCTTGCTATAAATGATCATCAATGATGAAAATATCCCAGCTTTGACTATATTTTTATCTTATAATCTCTACTGATAGCTTTGTAGACGTGAAGAAGAAAGAGGTGAGTTTTATATTATGTCCTACCCATTGGATGCAATTTGTGTGGTTTAGAAATTTCAAGGAGTCACTAGTTAGTAACCTTAACACCAACCTATAGTTCTCAATGTCTTCATTAATCTGGTCATGCACAATTACAAGAAAATCATTGAGGTAGTATGCAACCAATAGTACCTAGTTATTTTATATGTTATTTATGATACCCTAATGCCTAGAGACATTCAAATAATAACCAACACATTGAGGACTTGGGTAAATTTAGGGTGTTATTTAGATTACACTTTAACCGAGTAGAGGTTATAATCACTATTCCATTCATATTTCCTATATAAACAAGAGATTGCATATCATTTTTTCCATGGCATTAATTGTGTGTAAAAATATCAAAAGAAGCAAATGGATACATATCCTCCTCTTCCCATCCCATTTTCTTCCACAACCTTGAATTATTAGTAAAAGGTCAAGATAGTGGTAACATATAAGCCATCATTTCATTTGGAGTATGAAAATTCAAGACCATATGATCTAGTAGGGAGAGTGTTACAATTTTGTAATAACACCCCACGGATGCATACTTTCAAGTACATGCATCAAATACATAATGATGACATGTTTTATAAAGAAAATATTGATGAATAGATTGTGGCCATCAACATGAGAAATTTCAAGGTCTCATATGTACCTATTGGAAATCCTACCAAAGTTAGTGTGATATAGCGTAGACTAGGACAAGAAAAAAATAAAGAAGGAGAAGATTCAAATGGGGGTACTAATCCTAATCAACTCAAGAAAACTATTATTGGAGTGTCTCTTACACCTAGAGGAATGTTGGTCCTTCCCATCATGGATCTTCTATAAGTGCACATCTCATGAGCCCTTAAATCATGAAAACTAGTTCTTCTCTTGTAAGTACTATAGAAATTGTAGTTGTTTCTTCTTCTTCCTTTTATTCAACAAAGAGTTAATGCGCAACTCTTACATCTTCATCTATCCCCTTTCCTATTTCTTCTTTTGATGATGATGGTGAGGAAGGAGGTAATCATGGGACATTAGATCGCACTAAATTCCAATTTCCTTCTTCATTTCCTATTCCAACTAGTCCTATTGTCTCATTTTCCCTTATTGATTTCATTTTGGCACATGTTTCCATGTATTTTCCTACTTCTTCTATATTCACTCCTTTATTTATTTTCCTTTTGTTTCCCTTCCTCTTTATTCTATAATCACTTATATTGTTTCATATCCTTATTTTCCATCTTCAATTCCTTCCATGTATTCATATACCCCTTCACCAATCATAATTCCCCTTTCTTCATTATCCCCTCAAGTCACTATAGTGGCTCCTTCTCATCCAATTGTATCCCCTTTTAGAATTTACTATGTCACCAATGGAATTGGGTTTCTATTTCAAATGTTTAACATGCATGATTTTATTGTCATTTTAATATTTAACTAGGGAGAAGAATAGAGTTATGGGTTCTGTCGACACTAAAATTTTCATCCGTCTATTTCATCAATGTATGTATTAGGAATAGGATGTTGTTAATTATAATTAGTTATAGTCCGATAGAAGATAACGGTGCTACCCGATGCCGCCAATAATGTATATTAATTCAAAAGTACAATAGAATGTGGTAAAAGTAAATATTTTTCGTAAGTGGTCCGGTGAATGTTAAAATGTCAAAGTTAGGGTAAGTAGAGAAGTAGGGTCTACATGATTAGGAATTAGAAATATTATATTGGTAATAGGACAAGGATGAGGTCATAAATATTTTGTGTATAAAAATGTGGAACTTTATATGTGAAATGATAAGGTTTATCTTATCTTAAAAGATAAGCTTACATGCAGATAAGAGTTAAGGTATGGAATATGATTCGGCGGAGTAGATTTCTTATCTATCTTAGAGATAAGATGGATAAGCCCAGAAGTTCTATAAATAGAGAGGCTACCCTCCTCATTTAGCATAGAGAGAAGTAGTGAGAAATATGTATGAGTAAGTGTGTAAATGAAGCCATCATTTAGAAAGTGTGTTAAAGAATCCATTGTGAAGTTTCTCCCATAGTTATTGTTGGAAGGTAATAAGTCAAGAACACTTGAAGTACCTCATGGGTGATTGTAACAATTTCATGTTGATATTATAATTTACACTTATATTTCAAATTTTCATCATTCCTTCGTATCATAGTCTATGGTATTCTTGTGTTATGTTTGTTGTTGTTTCCAGATTACATGACCAAACTAAAGGTTGGCATTAGTAAATAATCATAACATGAGGACAGTGGAGAATTATCATAGTGTTGGATTGGTGATGACAGTTCACATGATGTGTTGGAAAAAACATCCCCATGTTTTAGAAAGTATGGGGTACTCTCGATATATTTTGTAAAAGATTTAAAAATTATTTTTCTTGTTATGAATATTTGTGTTACTTAGATGCAATTTTTTCACATTATTTTATTGGAAATTATAATTTTGGATAGCGTTGCTTTATAAAATTTGGATTTTAAGTGTGCAGGTCCAATTTGTAAAAGAGATGGGTATTTTTTATCTATGACATTTGTTCAGTCACTACAAATGTTACTCAAACTTTAAATGTTCATTCATAGTGTTTATGATAGACTCTAATATTTTTAAGGTAACGTGATGGTTATTTGTTTGTTCTTTATATACCTTAATGTATAATCTCACTTAGCTTATGACAAACTTGGATAGTAGAATACTAGGAATTTTCTTATTTGTTCACATGTTGTAAATTAATTGGAAAAGTACTTCAAAGATATTACAACATCTAATTCATGTGAATGTATTATACTATGTGGACGTTGCTTATTGATACATATTTCACGAACTAACATTGTGATATCGAAGGCAACATGGAGTAATCCCATTGGTTCACACTTTGCACTTTGACATATTAAGTAGAGTTTAGTAAGAATGACATTATAAATTGTGGTGGATTGTTCTATTATTTCATGGCTAATACATTTAGAGTGAAAAGGTTTATATAAAGACTTAAGATGTGATATCCAAAGTAATATGGATTCATCCTATTGGCTCATAATTTACACTGAAAGAGTATATCTAAATACTTACATTTCAAAATTTATACAAACATGGATCATTTATATCGGTTCATACTTACACTTAGGTATTCTTGACAGAGATATATATATATAGCTCAAGAAGGCTCAAAGTTTGTATATACGATGAGTCTATTGATTGGTTCACTCTTTGTACTCTCACATCCTTCTTATAGGAAACTAAGATGTGAAGCTAGAAAAAATCACCACATGGTATCAATGGGATTTGAAGATGACAAGACTAAAAATATATATAGGAATGCAAGAAAATCATGAAAAATGGCTAATAAAAGACACGTCATTTTGTAAAGATGTGAGTACCTCAAAATTAATCTTAAAATGCATAAATGGCCAAAACACTGAATATCGCAATGGTATCTGTCATTTTAGCATGAATGAGCAATATTCAAATATGGTGAAGGGATTTTATAATTAAGCACCTTATACAAGCTCTTAGTATCTAGATGAAATCCTAAAGGCATGGAATAATAGAGGATGCTCTAGGTTTAGACCCAACATAGAAAATGACATGAATGATGTAAAAAGGTATGATTTAAATGCAAACAAGATCTACATGGGCCAAATTCTTGAGTTAACTAACTAGATGCATTTAGTGGAGGGATTGATGAATGAATTGTAAATTACAACAAGAAATGCTACTAATCTTCTTTCCAAAGTTCATATCACTTCATTTCACCAACGAATGGAAGGTTGATTTAGAATCCTTTCTTTGAGCAATAGTTGCATAACTTCATCTCCAATCTAGCTTCCAACTTTGCACAAGCTGATACCATGGGATAGATTTCCGCTATCATGGCATTGGTCACTTCATCTAAAGGAAAGGTGGAGAAAGTTACACTTTTAAATGAATTGGTGAAGCATATCTATAGTATGGTCCTTGTGTTACTACAAGAGGTACCTAATTTAAATGAGGCCTCCAATTCTATACTTGTTCTATATTGAAAATGAATTCAAAGCATGTATGGCCAACCTATAGTAGACTCAATTTTAGTTAACTGGTTGGCCTTGAGTGGGATCTTGAGTAAAACTTGGGAAGATATTTATTTTCTATTTTTAGGATCTATTATTGTAAAAACATTCATTCTTAAAAATAGGTAGTATAAGATTTCTTGCATGAAAGCTTTGTCATTTATTTTTTCTAGACACTCATAAACATCACTTGTATTTTTAAAATTGGTTATTATTAGGAGCCCCAAGTGGTGGAAATTTTGTATAAATATATCAGTTGTATACCCTCTAAGGAGGAATATTTTTATGAAGAAAGTGTTTGAAAGTTAAAGGATTGTTCAAGTAAGTGTTTTTCTCATATTATTATCTCAAATTTTTGGTAAATTACTTAGATCAGTTATTTTGATTAATCATTGTATGGTTTGATTTATCATGAAATTTGTAAGTGTGTAGTAGCTACTTGCATAATCATAAGTTCAATTAGTTTCATCTTGATTAGTAGAGTGTTAAATGTGCGTAATGTAATTAGATATTTTGCTAATTCTTTGTGTATTTGATTGGTTCTATGTGTTGTTTCATGATCTTTAGTAGCATCAAATTAAATTGTGTAACAACAAGTTCAATTATTAACATAAATTGTTATTGTTTCAAAGCTTTTCTGTAAATGGATGTGTGTTAACAATATTTTGTAGGAAACTAGAAAGTAATAAGTGTTTTCTAATGGGTATTTATTAAAATAATTGATCCACATAATTCTTTCCTTTGTCATCTTAATCATGTTCGAGCTAGGATTGAGTTGATATAGGTATCTTTAGTAAATTACAAAGTGATAACTTTGAGATATCATACCTTTAGTGTTTCCAAACAATTATCTTTTATGCCCTACCCTACCTTACCCTTTTTACAACTTTTTAAGGTGATCCTTATCAACATAAAAACTTTCCTTTAAGGAATACAACAAACAAATACAAAAATTGTGAGAATAGAAAGAATCTCCAAGTGTTAATAAGATAAATGGCTTCTATTCCACCACTTAGTTATATAAAAACCATATACCCATAATTCATGCATTGATTCACCCCACTCCATACTCTAAAACAAGCAGGAACACAAAATTTCTCCATTTCAGCATGTGGGTATAAAAACCCTCATCAACAAGTCTTAACCAAATTTTAAATTTGGTATCGGGACAAGGTTAAATAGCAAAGAGAGTCTCAAGTTACAGATTTTCAAAGCTTAATATTATGTTTTTTTCTCAAAGTTGAAGGTGTTGCCATATCTCGTGAAGTTTACAAGGACCATATGGATTTGTTGCCATTTTTGAAGATATGCATAGTTTTTGGGGTTTATATTGATCTTGATCTGCATTAACCTTAATGTTAAAATCTATATTTATATTTTTTTGCATCAACTTTAGGTATACGTCTTATTTGCATTGGACTTGGATCTATTTGATAAAAAATTGCATTTGAATCGGTTGTATCCTTTTTACAATGATTTATAATATCAAGACTTTTCCAACATGATTGTGATTATCATCCACTACATTTGTATCACTAGATATATCATTATTCTATACATGTTGAATCCTATTGTGGCTATATTATGTTTTTTTGCATCACATTGGTTAACAACTATCAAATGGGTCACATATTATTCTGCCTGCATTGGTTTTTCACATCATTTTTGATAATTTCTACAGTTACATTGGTTTAAGGATCATGCAGTAATTTTCCAATATAATGATGTGTTATTTTTTATTGAAACATAATTTTATATTGATATGATCAAGAAAATTACATAGGGTTATGTATGACTGAAAATCAACACATGACCTTTAGGCACACTTGACCTCCCAAGGCCATGCCACAACAACCGATGTGAAATGAAATACTCAAAAATGGGTGAGTTTTGTCAATAGGTTATCAGGGTAATATAATGTCCTCTATGGGCACTAAAGGGATCTACTCATCTAGAGAGAAAAAAAAACCTCTCTAACTTGAACGGGTTTGATAGAATGGTTGAGAAGGATACACACACATAATATTCTATTAATATGTGTGTGAAACTCTCTCAAATGGTTGTGTAATTCATGGGAATTTCCCATCGTTTACCCTCATAGAAATTTCCAAACAAGGTCATGGAAGTGTTAGAGGAAATATATGGATAGGACAAGTGAGTGGGCTATGGGCACTAGTTCCACCCAGGTTGGTTACGCAGGAATTTGTAGAATTTGTCATCTTATTCTTTCGGGAAAGTCAACTATGAAATGATGACAAATGGAAGTGTTGAAGATCGAAAGACCAAGATCATAAGGCTTGTGTCAACTTCCATCTCAAAGAAATTTCGTTTGGCCGTGAGACTCATGGATCGTGTACCTCATCTCTTGGTTTCCAAATGACCCTAAATGGTCATATGGGATGGATAACTATGGAAAATGGGGAAAATGGGTGGAAATGAATGAAAATGGTTGAAAAGTGATCAATGCAACTTGTGGCTAGGCTGATTTTCCCAAAACTCATAAGCTTTATCATCCTCGGTGTTCAAAACCCTCAACTGTGTAGTGATAACAGATAGTTCCGATGTGGTTCAAAAGATGTTAATTTGAAGGCCTTGGTAGATTTCTCGACAAACCCACTAACAAGTTTTTATGGTACTATTGGTTCAAAAACATAATCCCTAGGTTCTCTAGGACCCAAAATGGTCATGCGAAATGCATATTCAATTAATCTAATGCAAGAAAGAAAACTAATTAAATAAAGGAAATATAATCTATGTTTTTGTGTTTTTTCAATTATATAAAGGAAATACAACAATAAACAACAATCTAATTAAATTAAACTAATATTTTTGGATTTTATACTTTCTGGAAAACAACAAAAGAAATAGAAGAAATACAAAGAAATGTAATTGCTTCTACAATATTATTAACAAAACCTAAACAAATAAATAATCTGATGTGACTATTTATCTATGTAGAATGAATCTAAACTATCTTAAATAAACAAAGCTTTTCCAAATTGTAATTGTGGATCTAAATCCTTTGTTCCACCTCAGAGACACAAGAAGAAGTAAAATCTTCTCAGAAGCACTTCTTCCCTTGAAACTTCCCGGTAGAAGTAAAGAAGGATTCAATGGAGATTGCAAATTGAAATGGAATTGTAATTTATTTAAACAAATGCAGAATCTTTCCTCCAAACAAAATTCCCTTGCAAACCCATAGGGATAGGCAAGAAGCAATCTATCACCAAAAGCTTTGTGTAAACAAAATGAAAGCTACAATAATTATTTAACTATTGCAATTATTTGAATTGAAATGATTTAACTACTCTAGTCAATATTGTGCATACAAATTAAATGAAGAAATCAAGAAAGCTTAAGGAAATCCAAGTACATCCCCAACCTAGAATTTTCAAAATAGTGGCAAAGCCAGTGATGGTTTATTGTGATGTCCCTCATCTCTTTCCCAACTTTAGTTCTTAGATGAATCTAGGGAACTATGTTGGGTAGTGAAGTAAGAAGTGTTAGAGCAGTGGTTGGTTACATGCAAACTGGTAGCAATGTGGGTAAGAGAATAAAAATGCAAGAGAATTGGCTTAATTGTGTATTTCTTAACAAGATTATGGCAGCATAATGATGCAATTCACCACAAAAATATTTGACCAATTCTTCGAGAAGAAGTTTGGATTTTATAGAACATAGGTGGGAAATGGTCTAATCCATTTGGAAACCAAAGAATTCCACCTCACTCAAAGGAGTAGTTAACTCTCAATTAGCAATAGAAGAGGAAGAGGAAGTTGGTACGTATCCATCAAGCCTACAAATAAACCAATTTGACTAAGAAACATGCACTAAAATCATGTTTGAAGAAATGACATGTGTTCAAAAGATGCCAAAGAAGGTTCTAGAAAAACCGCATACAACCATCCCAGGTAGTACGTGCAGAGAGGGGAAGTTATGTAACCACAGGGCAATTACACGTAGCCATCATTGAGGGCGAGACTAGTGGTTGTGTAACCACCGGGGCGGTGGTTAATAACCGCCGGAATTTTCATAACTTAAGGCCAAAAACTTAGGGAAATTTTTCAAAAGAGATAAAGGAAAGAAAAAAAGCATGGAAAAGGTTAAGGGAAGCATACTAAGCCACAAATATACACTGCAAATAGGAAGTAGGACTCGAACACCATTGGAAAAGATAATAATCATCATAGGGTAGTTTGAACCATTTTTGACAATTTAGCACATGCAAGATTAGGTACATACATAGTTACCCCTTCGAAGAAGTGTTTTATCCATGAAGAGGCTTAGAACGTAGAGTCTGAGTATGGAATTCCTAAAATGGGGAGTTAGAGACGATACTTGACACGTTTGTGTTTCAAGTAACGTCAATCCAAATTCCCACTACATGTAAGAAACAAAAAAAATCAAGTGTAGATAGATATGAAATCGACAAAAAATACTAAAACCAAAACGACAAGAGGACTTACTATATCTCTGTGGGGATAGAAGCATGCTATATATAACTAAAACCATTATTTTTAGAAATCATTTTCACCTACCCACTTAGCAATTTTTTGAACTCGAATTACCCGTGATGGTTTCGTGTGCAAGTACAATTGAATCGAAGAGCACAATGATGTGATGGTGGCCCCATCAGTGGGAGGAGCAATGGCTTGGAGATGGGTAAGTTATCTACATTTATTTGTTTTTAACCTATAATGTGAAAAAATTGAAAAATATTACCTAGGGGGTCATTTTTGATAATTTTGTAGTCAAAATGTTCACAAGGGGGAGCCTAGGTGTATTTAATTTTATTTGGTGAAAAATGGTCAATTTATTGTCTTTTTTTTTATCTTTTTAGGTCTTAGGTACGGAACATCCTCTTCGAATGGAACCACCGCTCAGCACGGGCGGTAAGTTACGTAACCGCGCTCCGTGGAGAGCGCTGAGCGACATGTGTAACTACCTTTCTTCGCCTAGAGGAGTGGTTGTTTAATTATCAAGCCGAGATACCAATTTTGACTAAGTACAAAGAATATTTGTGGTTTTGTATTATTTTATGATGTTTTTGATGATCTTATTATGTATGAGATATTTCTAACTTTCTATTTTTGATGTTTTGGTGAATACATGCCCTATATATCATATGGATCGAGAGCTAGGAGTGTGATTGGCTTCCTCCCATATTTGATTCACTCACTCTGGATGAGAGAAATATCTTACACGAGATCCGGATATGGAGGATATCCCAAACACCGCTAGTTGCACGACGTGGTTATTTGTTAGTGAATTTACTAAGATACTGGGATAGAGACCGGAACTCTTTTCGATTCCCTAGGGTTAGAGGAGAGTGGAATATCACTCTTAAAGATGTATACAGGATTCTAGGTGTTCCTATTATAGGTAGGAGATTGATCTTAGAGAGTGCTACATCAGTGGTATAGTCTCACAGTTGAGCTACCTATATGGGAGATGCATTAGCACTGATATTAGTTACAAGCATGGAATGAAATTATTGTTAGTTCACACTTCCCCTATCCTTGCCTTGTGCAAGGCCAACGCTTTGAATTTTGGCTTCATTATTGGTTAGGGATAAGGGTGAGGACAAGCTACTTTATTGTTGAGTCCCGATTATTTAGAGAAAAGAGGAGCATGGTCGCATCTACGCTTGGGGCATTGAAATAATTGGTACTACTTATCATGATCTATGCAAGGTGGTTCGACTAAAGGGGAAGGCCCTTATTCATCCTACATTAGTGAACAATTGGTTCTTTGAGCATATGATCCCCTACCATAGGGTTTTAGGATAGATGATCATGGGGCTATCGGATAAGCTAGATGGACACTTATGGGCCCCCTGAAGTGGAATCACTATCCTATTGTTACACACTACATACGATGACATGATTGCACCGCCATACTAGTACATGGTTGGCTTATGGGGGGAGGATGTCATTATTTTGGTGGCATATAGCACCACTACATAGTTAAAGGATAGGACTAGCCGGTGGAGATCCATCTAGTTTAGAGAGTGGCCCAAAGAGTTTGGGTTTCTCTACATTGATGCCCTCCCGAAATTCTAGTTAAATAGGGGATTAGAGAGGCTATAGCTACCTAAAAGGGTGAGCTCCTGGACCATTATTACTCTCACGGTGTTGATTTGTACACCTCATGTCATCCCGAGATCTAGCTAAAGCGAGGTGATTATGTAGATTGAGGTTTCCCCCACACATAGCAGGGAGGAGGAGGAGATGGAGGAAGAGGCACATAAGGAGGAGGGAGAGGGGACCGATACAAACACATGAGTGGAGATCTAGTAAGAGAGGATTCCATAGCATGGTGAGGGTCGAGGATGAGACTCTTTATTTAAGGATCCTCTTCCATGTGAGGGAGGGGGAGATGAGTAGTTTATCATGGGAGAGCAAGTGGATTTTGAGGAGATTGTGGTGAAAGAGTTCATGTAACAAAGTTGTCACCACCACCCACAACACTAGTAGACCCATCTTGGTGACTAGGAGATCTGAGTAAGTTAACACTCTTCTCTCAACTCTACTATTTAGACTAGAAATGTTAGTGAATTACGTATTATCTTCTTTTTAGTTTTTTGAAATTTTTCTAACTCGCCATTATTTTCTTTTGTTTTGCATCCACCACTAACGGTTGGTGATATCTTATTAGAGCATCCTTTTTTATACATTTGTGTATCCCATGGGCATGACGTGAGATGATTTACTCATGGACTAGTGGAAGGAAATCATGGCGAGTGGCACACTGATGTATTTTCTCTAGCATGGATTGTAAAGTATAAGATGTTATGAACAAGATGAGGACCGATATTTTTCAGATATCGTATAACCAAGAGGAGGTAGTGGCGAGAGCATTCCCACAAGGATGCCACCACCGGTAGATCACTCGATTCATCATTTCATTGTCACTCTCATAGATCTAGGCATGGAAGCTCTCACTCCCACCATAGGAGCTGCATTGCAGGGAGCCCCATCCACACACCTTCATCTGGATCCCATAGAGAGGGATAGGACATAAGCCTTATTACTTTGTATCATTTTTATTGTATATATCGATTTTTTTGGGATTTTGTGCTCATTGTGAGCATTTTTACCACACTTAGAGTGTGACAACATTGTATGAAAACTCGATTATCTACAGATACACACACACACACACACACACACACACACACACACACACACACACACACACACACACACACACACACACACACACACACACACACACACACACACACACATATATATACACACACACACACACACACACACATATATATATATATATATATATATATATACATATGATTATTTTTGGGTTAGATATCTTGTGTAAGAGTTTATCTCCTTGATGGCTTGCTTCACTTGTGTACTCTTAGATGCTCATAATTTCTTATTTTTATATGATTTTTTAATGCATGTTATAGATGATGATGTGCTAACAAAATGATTTATTTTTGTTATTTTGTTTTATATGATGCTTATGCGAACACAATGTAATCTAAAACTTTGGTTTTCAAACAATATTTAGTACTTCTTGTTTTGTTGGAAAAATGTGATGAATGTGATAAAATAAGAGAATGAGCCACTCCTCTTCTAACTCCACACAACTAGTAAGATGTGAGGGCTCAACACCAAGAGCCAGAAGGGATGTGATTTATATGGTTTTGATGAATGGAAATGATGAAAGGAAGACAAGATTTTGACAAAATCCAATTAGGAACCTACAACCTAACTCTACACATAGTTTACTACATAGTCTAGAATGTGATTTTCTTGCAATTTTATCTAGACTTAGATCCATAGATGGCCTCTTGATTGAAAAAATATGGTTTTAAGGTTTTGAATCTCTTGGAACATATACATATAATTCACTTTCTTGGGATTTGAAGTTTCAAAGCACTTTTTATTTGCTAAATTTCTTATACCTTACTGACTTATTATGAAAAGACCCCTACATCTTGCCCCATGCTACTAGTAGGGAACATGGTCTCATCATCGAGGACAAGATATAGGTGAGTAAGGGCACTTCCTCCTTTCCCAACCTCATGCCACTAGTAAGATGTGTGGGCTCATCATCAAAGATTGGTAGGGAAAAAAAGTGTAGTTTTGTTTGTAAATGAAATATTTTTACACTTATTGATTAACTTATTTACTTTTTTACTTTGATTTTTCTTTTGGGAGGGAGAGCTTTCCCCTAGCCTCAACCCCATGCAACTAGTAAGATCTGAGGGCTCATCACCGCAGCCGAGATAGCAAAAATTGGATCTGGGTAAAGTGTTTAGAGTATTTTTGTTACCAAAGAGGTTTCTTGGGAAAGATGTGACATCAGGAAGCTTCTAGAATAAACCATGGGAAAAGACACCTATGCTAGAAGAAAACTATGGGAAAAACCAAGTATACAGACCTTAGTAGGATCAATGTCAAAATTTTTCTTAACTTGTTGAAATGATGAAGTGATTAGAACTGTTGATGATAATATGGTGGATATTTGAAGAAGTATGATTTAGTGTTTTTGCCAATGTTTATAAGTTTTAAAAGTTGTTTGAAAAATAAGTTTCTTGACTACAATTTTACAATATGATCTGACAAATGAAATGCAATTATGGATGTAGTAATGTACACATGGAAATGTAGATGGATCATGTGTAGTAGAATTTTAGATGAAGTGAATTGATGGATTCGCCAAATTCCTCACCCTCTAATGTACACAAGCAATATGCGTCATTCTTGTAGTCCTCCATGACTTGATATGGACCCAACCATTTAGGTCTGAATTTTCTTCCTTTGCCGGTTTTCTTATAGATTTGAATATCCAATCTTAGCACTAGATCACCTATGCATATTTCACATTCATAAACCTTCTTATTATATGGACATGCCATCCTTTCAACATAATTGTTTTGTTGATTCTCAACGTAAAGCCAAGCTTCATCGAGGATTTCCAATTGAACAATTTGTGCCTCTCGATATGCATCCTCATCTAAAATGCCTTGCAAAGATATGTGGAGGCTAGAAAACTTGACTTCAAGCAAGAAATTGCTTGTAACTTAAGACTAAGAAACATGGGGTTTCCTCATAAGCATTCTCACCAAATTCATATAGGCCCATAAGGTTGGAAAATATTTAAGTGTTAGTCTCATTTATTCTCCTTGATTGTTTTGAGGAGAATGGATTTTAACATCTTGTTCAGTAGCCTCACTGCCCATTGGCCTGAGGGTAGTATAAAGAGGTTGTGTGATGCGAGATTTTAAATTGTGAGCACAACTCACACACCTCTTAATTTTTTAAATACGTTCCATTATCTCGCATGATAATGACTTCCAAGACCATGTACTTATAAATTATATAGTTGAAGATAAACTTAGCAATCACATACCTAAGTATAGTAGTGAGAGGCATGGCCTCCACCCACTTTGTGAAATACTGTGTGGCTGTAATGATGAAGTTTTGGTCATCTGTTGATGAGGGAGAAAATTCCCTATCAAATCTAAACCCCAAGTAGAAAAGGGCCAAGGCATCACTATTGGTTGTAGAGCCTAAGTTGGGATGTGTATCTCATGAGATAATTCTTGGCATTTATGGCACCTACACACATAATCCATAGCGTCGTGATCTAAGGTGGTCCAAAAGTAACCCATTCAATGTATTTTTTGTGTAGTATCATGTCCTTCAAAGTGACTCCCACATACTCCATTGTGGGCTCCAAAGAGTATCTTCTCTGATTCTTCTTCATCAACACACCTCAACAACATTCTGTCAAAGGATCTATGATAAAGAACTTCTTCCAAAATCACATATTTGGCGATATGATGCATATCTCATTGTCTCTATTGTGATGTTTCTCCCTCAAGGTATGAATGTTCCATAATGAAATTAACAATATCTGAGTACCATGGACACAAGGAAATGGGAGGATTGGTATCTATATAAAACATGCACTCATTGAGGAAATTCAAGTCTACCGTATATCCACAATCTTTTTGGTTGTCACAACCAATTAGAAATGTTTTTGTCCTTGATGGAATTTTGGTTGATGAAGGTTAATTCAAATTCACCCATTAAGGTCATAAAGTGACCAACCTTCTTTGACAAGGAACCTTGAGTTAGAATGGTTTGACTTAACAATCATTCGTGTTTCTTGGTTAAGCATATAATGCCTTAACCTTTATATCGCCAACATTATACTGGAATTCCTTTTCTTCGAGTGTAATGGGTCTCATAGTCTAGCAAGGTATGACTAATGAAATAAATGGCATGTTGATGTTTATCTTCTTCTTCCTATGCCAACATGCAAGCTAGTGAGACATTGGTATCCTCGTGAGTAGAGAAAAGATGACAATCCTAGCCAAAGCATGAGTTTCAAGGCAACAACATGAGGAAACATTTTACATATTCAAACACCTCATGAATCTCATCTTTCCAAGTCCTTCTTGTAACAACAATCCTTCTTTAAAAAAATTGTTAATTAGATGAATGGCACAAGTTAAATCGGGGAAGGAACTTGTGGATTTCTCCGATCTTACCGAGAAAGAACCCGATTCCTTATTCATCTGAGGGTGGGGTCATTTCTAGGACTACTGAATATTTTTCATATCTACATTGATCCCTCATGAAGAGATAATGTATCCTAGAAACTTCCCTCCCGTCACTCCAAATACACACTTTTCTAGATTTAATGTTACTTTGTATTCAATGAGACGAGAGAGGATCACGCGAAGCACCTCGGGGTGATCGCAGATTGCTTCTTGGATTTAGCTAGAATATCATCAACATAATATTCCAAAATATTATGAACAATATCATGGAATATGTAGGTCATTGCTTGTTGATAGGTAGTGTTGTCGCGCTTAAATCACCGCACTTCGAATGGCCAGGATGTGAATAGGACGTTCGTGTGATTGGGACACATGGGATCACCTCTCAAGCTGCCGTGGGACTTGGGCTCGAGGTGAACCTCCTCAGGAGAAGGCCGGCTTCTCTTCCTAAACTAAGTGTCAGACTACTCCTAGTGTAACAAAAACGATTATCTAGTCCTATGCTAACATTTTCATGGGGTTTTAGGGAAAGAGTTTTACAGAAATGAAACTATACTAGGGATGGTGATGCACCGAATAAAGGGTGTCTTCAGATTTAGGAAGGGTTAATTTGAAGAGGGTGTGTGCACCACAGGTCAACTTCACCTACTGCAACTTAGAGAGGGTACAGGATACCACAGGCTAAGAGACACGCGTTCCTTTTGTTAAACTTTATCAGACCGAGAAATATACCAGTTTCCCAGTGAAGAAGGATGAACTCAAGAAGGGTGAACAGACACCACAACTCAACTGCATGCAATACTTCACCACTCGATAAGCACAGAACTCCAAGAACCTGCAATAGAAACTTAAACTTGCACAGTGTACCTGCAAGTATGAGAAAGGCACAAAGAAGCATAGAAGGATGAAAGGACCGAGATTAGTCACAAAACACACACTTTTATTGCTTCAATAACATGCACAATGCATCATACATTCAGAAGAGGCAATAGTTGCCATTACAGTCTTGAAGAGGAGGCTTGAAAGTTCTCTCAACACACAAGAACAACTTGTAGAAGAGAGAGGACCCTTGAAAAGTATACACTCTTGCCTCGAGATATCTAACTCGTCTCAACTTGTCCGAACTGCTGGAACCCTTTAAAATGAGCTTCCAACTTACATTTATAGAAGAATATGTGAGAAAGAAGAGGAAATGGTCATAATTACATTCCTAAAATGAAGGCCCATGATGTATTTATTACAAGCTTAGTTGAACTACCCGAGAAGGTTCCATCATGGGTCATTAATTCGATGACCAAGTCTTCTCATTTAATTAAAAGAATATTTAAATAAAATATTTAAATAATAATAATAAATATTATTATTAAAATATTTAAATAAAAATATTAATTTAATTAACATAATGTTGGGACCCCCGCTGACCCGCTTGACTGAAGAGGAGGGGGTCCATGTGGATAGAATCGCACATAACCAAATTCGATGAGCTTCAATCCTCTAACTCGGTGTTGTACTCGATTTTTGACCCCGCACTAACTCTTTCCTTGCTTTAGTAATCGCGCTCTTTTGCATTGAGTCCTTCGAATGGTGAGCTATCAAACTCGATTCTTATCATTTTCGCTCGTTAACTCAAGCCATTTATGCATTCCACGCTCAAACTTCATGAAACATCACCACGAGCTCCTCACGAAGTCACTGAGCTCTTCATCCAGCAAATGATCTTGCCTTTCCTGGGCTCAAACTCACTTGAATACCAAGCTTAACCCAATATTTCTAAAAAGAATGGTTTTACCACAATGCTTAGGATTCTTCCTCATCATATAACACTTCAGTAGTAAGAATGTTTTGACTCGCCATAATAAGCACAATTTGTACCCTCCAAACGATGAGAAAATACCATTATCAATAAAGACCTAGTGCTGCCATAATGATGACCCAGGCTCATGCCTGTAACATGTCACTAGACACCCTAAGACTGATTTTTTGGCCAAAGAGCCCTTCGGTATTCGGGTAGTGCACTCGGCAATCTCAGCTCCAATCAACAATTATGCCACTATTGGGATCTTAGTATGGCATAGGTAGCTGTGAGCTACACAATATACTCATTTTTCCAGAACTAAAAAGATCCTTTATGTTACAATTTGCAACACATAACAGAAGCCCTTCAAAAAATACATTGAACAACTGGGGCAGCCAAGAGGACCTTGGAAAAATGTACAGGTAACAACCATATGAATTCTCCCTTAGTCGTGGATCAAAGCTAATAGAAATAAGCAGATAAATCCAGCTCGAAACTACAGTATAATCGTCCATTGTTAAAAATAACACAGTTTCTCTGAACCTGGTAAAAGAAAACTGTTATTGTCTGATTGGACGTATATAATGGAAGGGTATAAATATTGCCTACTGCCCACAGAGTTTCTCAAAGGGACCATTTACGAGTGACAGAGATGTGGCATACAAAACGGACGACCAGGTATTTCAGAGTTGACCTTCGCATTCGTTTCTAGGAGAAAACATGCTGAGCAATATGAATCGTTTCACTCTGCACGTAATAAACCAACATCTCCTGATTCAAGGAAATTTTTATGAAGCCTCGAACAGCGTGACTCCAATCCATCGTATACGGCAGTGAATATTTGTTTCCTGCAGCTGCCATAGGTCCGAGTTCAGAATAAGGATAAGCCACAGAACTGTTTGCTGGAAGCGTTCAAAAGGCTTCTACTGTACTGCAAAATGCCTGCTGCCTGTAGAGTTTCTCAAAGAGACCATTTACAAGTAACAGAGATGTGGCAAAATGGCCGACCGGGTATTTTCAGAGCTGAACTTCACATTTAATTCATTTCTAGGAAAAGAAATGCTGAGCAATACGAATCGTTTCATTCTGCACCGTAATAAACCTTCATCTCCTGACCCGGGCAAATTTTATGAAGCCTTGAACAGCGTGACTCCAATCCATCGTACACGGCAAAGCTGAATATTTGTTTTTTCGTAATCGTGCGTGGGAGCTTGTCTTGCGACCACCGCATGCCTGAAGCTGGTGGCAGGCGTAAATGTGTAGAGCCTCCTTCGCCCATCTCTGCTTACAAAACGCCGACTGCACAACCACGTCAATCCTATTAAACATCTCCACCGCCTCATTCCCACGTTCTCTCGACTCACCCTCCGTGTGACTCGCACAAAGACTCTGACCACTCCAAGCTCGCGCGGAATTTTCATTCTCTTGCCATGCGGAAGTCTCATGACGGATTGCCATCGTCAAATCTCCACGCCTGGCATTGTTTGCCCGAATCTCCCCTTCACGGAAGTTTGGTCATGGTTTGCCACGGTTATATTTCCACGCCTGGCAGTTTGACCGGATTTCTCCCATTTTTTGGCTGTAGACTCAAACTTCTCCCACGCCCGGGATTTCTTCTTTGGCTTGACATCACGTCATTTCCCCTTGGCATTGCTTGCCTTATTTCCCACGTCCAACGGCTTGGCCAAATTAATTCACGGGCCCCGGCCTCAACTTCGCCACGCAGATTTGGCAATCCGACCCAATTTCTCCACTATTCCCACCAAACACAGCGCGGATCTTCATGAATCTTCTCGCCGAGTTTTCCTTCCACGATTTGAGGATAACATTAAACTCTCAAAGGCAAACATTTCAGCCGTAGCTTGTAAGGTGTGATAATCTCGATGGTAATCCTTTGTGCCCGCCAACTTAGTGACTCGCCAAGATGCTCATATAATTGCAAAGCAAATTATGCTCCATGAATATTTTGCTCAAATGGGATTCTACTATACCGCAACATCCCCGTGCATCGAATGCTCAAGGCCGCTTTGAGCGTAGAACTGAAATTATCCTAGGAAAGTGCCGTGAGGAAGTAATTGGTTATACGCAGCTAGACTCTGGTGGTAGAGAAGTAAAACTTATCTCGAAAATGAGTGGCCTCCCAGAGAGAGTTGATTGCGACAAATACCGCAGGTGATCCCAAGGAACCGTTGGTGTTGATCCTGATGTTCTGGTTGCATGCGACCATAGTCGTGATCAGCTTGTTGTAATATCTTGCCGCTGTAGTAGAAGAATGAGATAAGGTTTTAATTGAGTTGTCTCAGCCTTTTCATTTTGGAAATTCTCTTCCATGGAAGAAGCTCGACCAAATCTTGAGGCAGCTATTGTCTTTGTCGAGTCATTAAAACTGAATTCATAATCCAACAAGGAAGCATCAATCTCTCCATGTTGAATTAAACCGAGTCGAGCTCGTCATTTCTCCGCCTCAATGAGCCAACCATCGAAACATTATCCGCTCCTATCGAGACTCTTTTATGACAAGCCAAAGTTGACAACCGAACTTACATTTCCTACTCATGAACTCGCTCTTTATTTTCGATTTGACATCGATGACCAGTAAGTGGGTCCATGGGACCAATGTCGTGATTTGATAGCAATAAGGTTCTGTTTTCCAATTTTTCCATGTGCGTAAAATCGATAACATTTTGGCGACTCTCGTTGGGGATGATTGCCTCGCTAAGCATGATTCCAAAGAGCCTTAAGTCATCCATTGGGCATGGAGTCTCTGTTGGAATCCTGAAAGTAGTGTGATTTTCTTTGACACATCCTAAAATCCCCTTGAGTATTGTTGATATCCTGGACCTCCCTGGAATGCTAAGCATGAAGTATACTGAATCTGTTGAATGCTTGACATCCATGGAACACTGCAAAATTTGAATGAAGCAGATTTTGAACTGTTATGGAAACCTTGAACCTTTCTTCTCCTTGACACCTTCCAATGATGAAACAATGTGCAGAACAACACAAAACACAACAACAAGGAAAGCAAAACAACAACACACAACAATGTGCATAAGCACTTGGAGGAAAACACCTAATTTAACTGTACAGGGGGTGGAACGCTTCTCAAAAACAAGCTTTGAGATGTATCCCATTCACATGAATGGGCAGTTCTTCTCCATTGAGCCTAGATAGACGAAATGAATTTGCCTCTTTGCAACTTGTGATGATGTATGGTCCACTCCAGAGAGCGTCAAACTTGGCATGCTTGCCTGGTTTGGCCCTGTCTTCATCCCATTTGAGAACTAAATCTCCCTCTTGAAAATGTCTGTCGGACGCCTTCTTGTCAAAAGATTTCTTAACTTGAGCCTGATGCTGCTCCAAAGTTTTCATAGCCTTATCTCGTACTTCCTCTAACTCCATGAGTTCAACAAACCTTACTGTCAGAGGATCACTCTCTATAACTTCAAGTTGATGAGCTAACTCCAAAGAAGGTAACTCCAATGAGAGCGGGAGTTTTTCCTCTCTTCCATATACAAGAACGAAAGGAGAATTTCCAATGGCCCTTTTAGGTGTGATTCGATCTGCCCATAAGGCTGTCTTAAGTCGTGTATGCCAAGTCCTCTGTTAGTCTCCATTGGCGCTTAATAATCCTTATGAGGTTTTTTGTTGCTAGACTCACCAATCCGTTTCCTCATGGATAGTAATTGGATGAAGTTTTGAGGTATACCCCATTTTTAACAGCCCATTCACTCGCTTTCATACCAAGAAAAGCCACCACATTGTTTGAAATGATTGTAAACGGAACACCAAACCTCGTCATTATACCCTCCAAAAATCTAGAACTCGCTTTTCATTGCTCTCTTTTAATGCTACCGCCTCGTCCATCGAGTAAAATAGTTCTGCTGTGTAAGGACCCACTTATGTCCGCTCACTGGATGGAGGATTAATCATTCCAATGAAGTCCAACCCCATTGAACAAAGGGTTGATCCACTTGAACTGGATGCAATGGAAGAGCTGCCACCGCCACTCGTGAAAAAGGCACATTCCTTACATTTCTTACCCAGAGATGGGCATCCTTGAATAAATCCACCAATAGTAGCCGGCTCGCATGATCTTGGTAGTGTTGTTCGGCGGAATAATGTCCTCCAGATAGGCCATTATGAAATTCTTCTAGTATCTTACTTACCTGTTCTGGTCCTATGCACCGAAGGAGAACGCCGTTCAAATCTTTTCGAAAGAGAATGCTATCTACCAAAACATATGGGATAGATTGAAGACGGAAAGTTTGTCTTTGGTTTTTATCCATGTTTTCCAGGTATGCTCCTGAGAAGATGAAATTCTTCATTTTGGATAACCAATTAGCTTGATCAACATCCTCATCAGTATTTAGGAGTGTCATGTCCTCATTACCTTTTGATTCCATGTCTGTAGCAAGTTGCTCACATAAACCCTTACCTCTGACAAGTTTAGTGACTTTGATATGCACGTCATACTCCATTACCTTCGTGATCCATCCAAAGCACGCTTTTCGTTCATTTCTTTGTTCAGAAAAAACTCCTTGACACCTGGATGAGACACCATCAGATGAATCTTGTTGTTGGACAACATGTGCTTGAATTTCTTCAAAGCTCGAATAACCGCAAAGACTTGCTTTTCAATGAATGAGTATTTGAACTCGTAGTCTTTGAGGGATTGACTGAAGAAAGCGATTGGTTGCTCCATCAGGTTATCGTTTTGTTGGGTGAGGATCCCCAAATGCTCTCTTGACTCGCAAAAGCATAAAGGATAAAATCTTTGTCAAACTCGGGGTTCACAAGCGTGGGAGCTTGGGAAATGGCTGTTTTGATGGCTTCGAAGCTTTCGCCCTTCCTTTGTCCATGAGAATGGCATGTTTTTCTTCAGCATGGCTGTCAGTGGTTTAGCCAATGTCGCGAATTGGGGGATGAATCTCCGCACAAAATTTATGGTTCCCAAAAAACTCTGGAGGCCCTTCTTGTGACTTGGGAGAGATAAGGACATAATCAAATGAATCCTGGCTGGATCGATTGATAATCCTTCCGCTGAAACAACATGCCCCAACAATTTTCCCTCGTGCACTGCGAAAATACATTTCTTGGGGTTAAGTGAAACCCCAAATTCCCTACACCTTTGGAAAACTTTCCTTAGATGTGTGATGTGATCTTCTGCATGCTTAGAGTATACAGTTATATCATCAAGGTAAACCAAAATAATATCGTTGATTAGTCCCTTAAATGCCATGTCCATGGCTCTTTGGAAAGTAGCCCCGCATTGGACAATCCGAATGGCATTTTATTGTAGGCATATGTGCCCCACTTGGTAGTGAAAGCCGTTTTGAATTGGTCAGATTCTTGGACTAGGATTTGATTGTAACCTGAATATCCATCGAGCAAAGAAAATCTTTGAGCTCCTGCCACCGTTTGAAGGATCTGCTCCATCGAGGGAAGAGGATAATGGTCTTTAATGACGCACGATTCAAATCCCTGAAATCTACGCATAACCGGATCTCTCCGTTCTTCTTCCTCACGGGCACCAAATTGGCTACCCATGAGGAATGCTTGATGGGAAAAATTATACAAGCCTCGATGAGCTTGGTTAGCTCCTTTCTCATTAGTGGCTCAATTTTGGGATTAATTGGTCTCTGTTTCTGACGAACTGGCTTAGCATTAGGATCCAGTTCGATGGTATGTTGCGCAAGACCTGGATCAAAACCACGCAGATCTTTATAGCTCCATGCAAAGATGTCATGATACTCTTGACAAAGTTTGATGAAAGCTTCTTTCTCCTCAGAAGTACACACTTTTCCGATCTTAAGAAATTTTTCATTTGATACTTCGACTTCCTCAAAATATTCTTCTTTGACCACCATGTTAGGGCTTTGTCTTTTGGCTTGGTCATCTGAATTGAAAATGGATTCCAAAGTGACTAAACCTTTTGGTAACTTGTTGCTTTTCAATTGGATAATTTTTTCACCATATGACTCTTTGTAACTTATCTTGATTTCTTTGCAGAAGAAACTCCGCCTCTTCTTGTAGGAAGAGGACAATTTCATTACACTATCGAACACTTGCCAACTACTCACATTATCAGGGACTGCTGGTCGAACCACCATTTTAACAAATTGCTGCCCTTCTTTCATGATATCAACTGGTATGTTGTATTGTGAACCAATTGTAGCAAGCCTGTCTGCATCTTGATTTTGATCTCTAGGGATTGCATGGATCCCAAAAGCTTCGAAATCTTCAATCAGGTCCCAGACTCGATTCTTGTATGATCTTAAAAGATCATTTTTGGATGCACTACGTGCTGAAACTTGATGAACAACTAACTCACTGTCTCCAAAAATAGTTAGGGCCTTGATTCCCTTCCTTTGGGCTAGCTGAATTCCTTGCACAAGAGCCTCGTATTCAGCAACATTGTTAGTGCAATCGAATCGCAACCGAAAGATGAGAAGTACTTATCTCCTCTCGGAGAAATTAACATAACACCAGCACCGGATCCATTCTTACTTCTTGAGCCATCGAAGAACAATTTCCATAGTCCTTTAGAATCACTTGGCGTTTTGACAAGTTGTGGTATGATTGTATCTTCTTCATGGATACAGTAGGTACCTAATCCTGTTTCTTCCAAGACCAGCAAACCAGCTTCTTCTTCTGCCAATACATCAGCGTAGGGATCGTACTGATGATCTCTACTTACTTCATCCAGCAAAGTATCAGGGACTTCTTCAACAAGGGTGGTTGGTTCATGATCGGCACCTTCCTCTTCTGGATCGCCAATGGTGTAATTTCCATTTATGGGACTAGAAGTGTAGGGTTCTACATGATTATGGCAGATTGGTTCTGCCCTTATAGTTACTTTGGTTCCGTATCGAGTCCTGAGAATCATATGCGACCAATCGGCTGATAGGTAACCGCCCATCTTGGCAGTGAAATCCCGTGATAGGCAGATGGCAAAGAGGGGAGGGAGATCGATGACCGATATGTCTTGGGTGAATGACAAACTTGGGCATGCATGAATGGTAAGTTGAAGTCCTTTGATAACCCCAACAGTCTTAATAGCTGTGCCATCCAGTTGAACAACCCCTCTTGCAACTGGCGCATATTGTATGCCTAGTACATCTGCAATTTGTTTCGGCATGACAGAGCTACTGGCACCAGAATCGATCATGCAATTATGTACCAGGTGGTCGCCAATGATCAGGGAAATGTAGAATGGCGGTGGTTTGTTTGCCGTAGGAATGATTTTCCCTTCCGGTTGACACAAATTTGTAGCATTTGTCACTCCATGGCTTGGTGATCCGCTGGTTGTGCTAAACTTTCAGAGCTTCTCGCAGCAGTTTCTTTCTTTGGGAAGGATCGAGAGTGCGTCCCACATGGTAACGCTCGATTGGTTTTCTTCATTTGTTCTACTATGTCAAGGGAATTGCTCCAACTTTGATGATGCTTTTTGGGCATTGGGGTCCCCTTTGGAAAATGTTTGTTGGGTACCGTGATGCCCGGAGAACCATCTTTCCTCATGGCGTGGCTAGCCGATGTTTCGGTGATTTCTTTCCCACATTTTTGTCAACCGCCATTTGAAACCCATGTTGAGAAGTGGATGCTAGATCAGATTCGGGAGCTTGAGGCTCCATTGCTCTCTTTTCGAACGAGTGTTTGCTGCCACCGATGAAGAATTGGTATTCAATCCGCACAAAAATCTTCTTCTTGCCAGTTTAGTAACGTGATTCTTCAGTGTGCTCGCGGTTGATCTCCGCTACTTCGCATAGATGAATTGTTTGTTAACTCAAGGGGAAGATACACTTTGAACCATAAGGGCCTAGCTAAGAACCCCATTGGGACAAAGATTTTGATTGTGAGGTTGAGAGCAAGGATAGCACCATTCGTAGTCTTGAACTAGATTATTCTGAACAGGTACTATAGCTCTAGATGAGCTAGCTGCAAGAGGGTTCCGGAAGTTCAAGGGCCTGACATTTGCAACTTGACTCGTAGTTTGATTTTGAGGCTGATTGTTTCCTTGAAAGGGAGGACGGCTAGCCTGATACTGCTGATTTTGTGGCTGATACGGACGATTGTATTGAAATTGTTGCCTTTTGAGTGCAACGAGCTCATTTCCAAAATTTTGCAGTAGTGACTTGACTTCAAATAGGTCATTTGAAGAGGCAGGGGAAGATTGAGATGGTTGCTTGGAGTCCACTGGAAGAGGAGCAATGATAGGCTGATGATTCGTAAGATCTGGAGAAAAGGGCATTGGTGGTCGTGGAGCTATCTTTCCAGCCTGAATCAAAGAATTCTCTGCACTTATGGCAACTTCGTAAGCATCAGGAAGTGTAGTCCCTCCCATGGACTGGATCATAACTGCTACATCGCTATTCAAGGCTCGCAAATAGTACAAGAATGCATTATGTGCAGAAGGCTTTACGAGCGCCGGAATCCTATTCCAAGTCCTGTGGAATCGGAAGTTGAAATCACTCATGTATTCTTGGGGAGCTCTCTTTATGGTAGTAAGTTGTTCCAAAAGTGATAGGTGATCACTTTTGTCTTCAAATTGTTTACATAGCTTTTCTCCCAACTCGTCCCAAGTGGTTATAGTGCCAACACCTAACCCACGAAACCATTGAAGTGCTTTTCCCTTGAAAGAGGTAGCAAGAAGTCTAACTGCAACATTGTCTTCGGTGATATTATGTACTGCGCAGATGCTGGCTACATCAAAGATATGCTCCATCGAGTAACGTGAGTTTCCCCATGTAGAAGGGTAAACTTTTGAGTGCCGCAACAGGTATCGGATCACGTTGAGCCAACATAAGAGGACTGCTTGCATTGAAAGGGGGAAAAACTTGGTTCCTCGCCAAGCAACGAAAGGTTGATTGTTCCTCGGTGGAGGAAATCTTCCGTAAGGAGGAGTTGAATGACCCCTACTAGGTAAATCTGCAACTGGGGATGTGGAAATGCCTCTTCTTCTTCTCTTTGGAGGAGACAAGGAAAGTTCGGTATGCTGATAATTTCCTTTCTTTGAAGAAGCTCTTGTCTGAATTCTTCGCATAAGTTACTGCACTGAAATTCGGAATCCAGAGATATAGAGTCGCCAGGTACTTTGACTTGTGTAAGTGAGAAGAGAAGTACCAACTCTGTCCCACCGGGCGTGCCAAAAACTGTTGTGTGTGGTCGCACGGTGGCTTATGATTTGTTGTTGTAATGAGACACCTTTGAAAGATGAAACTATGATGTCCCACCGGGCGTGCCAAAAACTGTTGTGTGTGGTCGCACGGTGGCTTAAGATTTCTTGTTTGATAATGAGACACCTCTGAAAGATGGAACTCTAACTTCTGTGATGTCTGTGATGTCCCACCGGGCGTGCAAAAATGTTGGTGTGTGGTCGCACGGTGGCTTATGATTTGTTGTTGTAATGAGACACCTTGAAAAGGTGGAAGATCTAACCTTAGTGTCCCCAACATTGTGTGTCCCACCGCAATGATGGAAAATCACCGTTGTCGTTGTCGCCAAATCACCGCACCCTCGAATGGCCGTGATGTGAATAGGACGTTCGGTGTGATTGGGACAATGGGATCACCTCTCAAGCCGTGGGACTTGGGCTCGAGGTGAACCTCCTGAGAAGGCCGGCTTCCTCTTCCTAAACTAAGTGTCAGTACTACTCCTAGTGTAACAAAAACGATTATCTAGTCCTATGCTAACATTTTCATGGGGTTTTAGGGAAAGAGTTTTACAGAAATGAAACTATACTAGGGATGGTGATGCACCGAATAAAGGGTGTCTTCAGATTTAGGAAGGGTTAATTTGAAGAGGGTGTGTGCACCACAGGTCAACTTCACCTACTGCAACTTAGAGAGGGTACAGGATACCACAGGCTAAGAGACACGCGTTCCTTTTGTTAAACTTTATCAGACCGAGAAATATACCAGTTTCCAGTGAAGAAGGATGAACTCAAAAAGGGTGAACAGACACCACAACTCAACTGCATGCAATACTTCACCACTCGATAAGCACAGAACTCCAAGAACCTGCAATAGAAACTTAAACTTGCACAGTGTACCTGCAAGTATGAGAAAGGCACAAAGAAGCATAGAAGGATGAAAGGACCGAGATTAGTCACAAAACACACACTTTTATTGCTTCAATAACATGCACAATGCATCATACATTCAAGAGGCAATAGTTGCCACATACTTCAAGAGGAGGCTTGAAAGTTCTCTCAACACACAAGAACAACTTGCGTAAGAGAGAGGACCCTTGAAAAGTATACACTCTCGCCCGAGATATCTAATCGTCAACTTGTCCGAACTGTTGGAACCCTTTAAAATGAGCTTCCAACTTACATTTATAGAAGAAATGTGAGAAAGAAGAGGAAATGGTCATAATTACATTCCTAAAATGAAGGCCCATGATGTATTTATTACGCTTAGTCAACTACCCGAGAAGGTTCCATCATGGGTCATTAATTCCTCGATGACCAAGTCTTCTCATTTAATTAAAAGAATATTTAAATAAAATATTTAAATAATAATAATAAATATTATTATTAAAATATTTAAATAAAAATATTAATTTAATTAACATAATGTTGGGACCCCCCCCGTTGACCCGTTTGACTTGAAGAGGAGGGGGTCCATGTGGATAGAATCTGCACATAACCAAATTCGATGAGCTTCGAATCCTCTAACTCGGTGTTGCACTCGATTTTTGACCCCGCACTAACTCTTTCCTTGCTTTGGTAATCGCGCTCTTTTGCATTGAGTCCTTCGAATGGTGAGCTATCAAACTCGATTCTTATCATTTTGCTCTGTTAACTCGAAGCCATTTATGCATTCCACGTTCAAACTTCATGAAACATCACCACGAGCTCCCTGCGAAGTCACTGAGCTCTTCATCCAGCAAATGATCTTGCCTTTCCTGGGCTCAAACTCACTTGAATACCAAGCTTAACCCAATATTTCTAAAAAGAATGGTTTTACCACAATGCTTAGGATTCTTCCTCATCATATAACACTTGTAGTAAGAATGTTTTGACTCTGCCATAATAAGCACAATTTGTACCCTCCAAACGATGAGAAAATACCATTATCAATAAAGACCTAGTGCTGCCATGATGATGACCCAGGCTCATGCCTGTAACATGTCACTAGACACCCTAAGACTGATTTTTTGGCCAAAGAGCCCTTCGGTATTCGGGTAGTGCACTCGGCAATCTCAGCTCCAATCAACAATTATGCCACTATTGGGATCTTAGTATGGCATAGGTAGCTGTGAGCTACACAATATACTCATTTTTCCAGAACTAAAAAGATCCTTTATGTTACAATTTGCAACACATAACAGAAGCCCTTCAAAAAATACATTGAACAACTGGGGCAGCCAAGAGGACCTTGGAAAAATGTACAGGTAACAACCATATGAATTCTCCCTTAGTCGTGGATCAAAGCTAATAGAAATAAGCAGATAAATCCAGCTCGAAACTACAGTATAATCGTCCATTGTTAAAAATAACACAGTTTCTCTGAACCTGGTAAAAGAAAACTGTTATTGTCTGATTGGACGTATATAATGGAAGGGTATAAATATTGCCTACTGCCCACAGAGTTTCTCAAAGGGACCATTTACGAGTGACAGAGATGTGGCATACAAAACGGATGACCAGGTATTTCAGAGTTGACCTTCGCATTCGTTTCTAGGAGAAAACATGCTGAGCAATATGAATCGTTTCACTCTGCACGTAATAAACCAACATCTCCTGATTCAAGGAAATTTTTATGAAGCCTCGAACAGCGTGACTCCAATCCATCGTATACGGCAGTGAATATTTGTTTCCTGCAGCTGCCATAGGTCCGAGTTCAGAATAAGGATAAGCCACAGAACTGTTTGCTGGAAGCGTTCAAAAGGCTTCTACTGTACTGCAAAATGCCTGCTGCCTGTAGAGTTTCTCAAAGAGACCATTTACAAGTAACAGAGATGTGGCAAAACGGCCGACCGGGTATTTTCAGAGCTGAACTTCACATTTAATTCGTTTCTAGGAAAAGAAATGCTGAGCAATACGAATCGTTTCATTCTGCACCGTAATAAACCTTCATCTCCTGACCCGGGAAAATTTTATGAAGCCTTGAACAGCGTGACTCCAATCCATCGTACACGGCAGTGAATATTTGTTTTCTGCAACTGTGCGTGGGAGCTTGTCTTGCGACCACCGCATGCTGCCTGGTGGTAGGCAGAACGTGTAGAGCCTCCTTCGCCCATCTCTGTTTACAAAACGGCCGACCAGACAACCACGTCAATCCTATTAAACATCTCCACTGCCTCATTCCCACGTTCTCCGACTCACCCTCCGTGTGACTCGCACAAAGACTCGGACCACTCCAAGCTGCGCGGAATTTTCATTCTCTTGCCATGCGGAAGTCTCATGACGGATTGCCATCGTCAAATCTCCACGCCTGGCAGTGTTTGCCCGAATCTCCCCTTCACGGAAGTTTGGTCATGGTTTGCCACGGTTATATTTCCACGCCTGGCAGTTTGACCGGATTTCTCCCATTTTTTGGCTGTAGACTCAAACTTCTCCCACGCCCGGGATTTCTTCTTTGGCTTGACATCACGTCATTTCCCCTTGGCATTGCTTGCCTTATTTCCCACGTCCAACGGCTTGGCCAAATTAATTCACGGGCCCCGGCCTCAACTTCGCCACGCAGATTTGGCAATCCGACCCAATTTCTCCACTATTCCCACCAGCGCGCGGGATCTTCATGAATCTTCTCCTGCCGAGTTTTCCTTCAACAGATTTGAGGATAACATTAAACTCTCAGTGCAAACATTTCAGCTGTAGCTTGTAAGGTGTGATAATCCCGACAGAATCCTTTGTGCCCGCCAACTTAGTGACTCGCTGAAGATGCTCATATAATTGCAAAGCAAATTATGCTCCATGAATATTTTGCTCAAACGGGCTTCTACTATACTGCAACATCCCTGTGCATCGAATGCTCGGCCGCTTTGAGCGTAGAACTGAAATTATCCTAGGAAAGTGCCGTGAGGAAGTAATTGGTTATACGCAGCAGCCTGGTTATACGCAGCAGGTAGAGAAGTAAAACTTATCTCAGAAAATGAGTGGCCTCCAGAGAGAGTTGATTGCGACAGCTGCCGCAGGGTGATCCCAAGGAACCATTGGTGTTGATCCTGATGTTCTGGTTGCATGCGACCATAGTCGTGATCAGTTGTTGTAAAATCTTGCCGCTGTAGTAGAAGAATGAGATAAGGTTTTAATTGAGTTGTCTCGCCTTTTCATTTTGGAAATTCTCTTCCATGGAAGAAGCTCGACCAAATCTTGAGGCAGCTATTGTCTTTGTCGAGTCATTAAAATCGAATTCATAATCCAACAAGGAAGCATCAATCTCTCCATGTTGAATTAAACCGAGTCGAGCTGCCATTTTCTCGCCTCAATGAGCCAACCATCGAAACATTATCCGCTCCTATCGAGACTCTTTTATGACAAGCCAAAGTTGGACAACCGAACTTACATTTCCTACTCATGAACTCGTCTCTTTATTTTCGATTTGACACCGATGACTGAAGTGGGTCCATGGGACCAATGTCGTGATTTGATAGTTAATAAGGCTCTGTTTTCCAATTTTTCCATGTGCGTAAAATTGGATAATGGTAGCTCCATCATTTTTCAGTTCAAATGACATGACCGCATAACAAAAGGTCCCCAAGGAGTGGTAAAAGTAGTCTTTTTTAATCCTCCTTAGAGATACTAATTTGGTTATAACCCAAAAAACCATCCATAAGTGACAACAACTCATATCTAGTTGTTGCATCTACAATGACGTCAATGGAAGGCAACAGAAAATTGTCTTTAGGACACGCCTTGTTTATGTCCCTAAAGTCAATGCATATGTGAATTTTCCTAGTCTTTTGAGAAATAGAGACTATGTTCAAAACCCACATTGAGTAGTCTACTGAGTTTAATGAATCCCACCTATAGGAACTTCATAACCTCCTCTTTGGCCATTAAAGATACCGTTTGCTTTATAGGTATCAATTTTTGCTTTATGGGCTTAGCATCTAGCTTGGTTACAAAGTTATGCACCATAACATGGGGAGTAATTCATGTCATCTACTTATAACTAAAAGTGAAAAATTTAGAGTGTTCCTTGAGTATCTTAGTATGGACTTCCACCTCCTTGAGTCAAGGAAGAACCGAGTTTTAATATTTTAGGATCTTCCTTCGTCCCGATGTTTATATCTATGGTCCCTTCGATTAAAGAGGCATTACCCTCTTCAAACTCAGTGGGGCTGGAGGTAATTCTAGTTCCTCCTCCTCTATTTCATAGACCTCAAGGTATCCCGATGAGGAGAGGTCCATCGTATGATCTCCAAAATAGGAGGAAGAGTGAGGTATAAGAGCGAAGCCTCTCTTGTGATGCACAAGATGAAGATCAATGTATGTATTGAGGTATCCTAGGATCGCCTCATCATTTTTGCGTATTCTAAAGTGGCAGGATCATTCTTAGCCTCAACATATGCTAGAATTGGATTAGTTGGCATTCTTCAAACTAGAGGTTCAGGTCTGACCGAAATAGTGAACTCGATTTCTTTCAAATCTTCACTTGGACAAAAGCGAGAAGAGGAAGTAGCTATAGAATTAGCTAACAAGTTTTTCTCACATGGGATAACCTCAATAGAGATGAAATAAAAAAATCTAAGGTAAAGTACGGAGGTCTTATCAATTTTTAGATGTTTTCTCTAGTTTCATACTTCTTAGACTTGATTGGTGACAAGTTGAGAATCCCCATAACCCTAATGTTGCAAACAACCATCCTCTTAGCTATGATAAGGCCAAGAATAAGAGCCTTGTATTCATCACCATTATGTGTGTGCACTAGAAATTAAGCTTAAAGGTGAAGGGCATGACCTTCCCTTCAGGGGAAGTTAGAATCATGCCTACCCTAGGCACGAAATGACATTTTGCACCATCATAATTGAGTGTCTAGCGATTCTTGCTAGGGAAGATAGAATTTTTATCATCTTTGGCTTCTTCTTCCTTTACCTCTAAGACCTTGACCATGAAAATCTCTTCATAGCCATTGGCTAGAAGAGAAGCAAGTCTAAGAGCCTTCCCCATGCCCATGGAGCCAAACAGAAGGAAGATTGGTAGGTAATTTTCCAACAACTCCAAAAAGTCGTGGTATTTGTTGAAATTTTTTAACTATAAAGTAGTTTCATCCTTACACACAAAAACATTTCGATCACCTTAGGGGATTCTAATTGTCATAGGAATCATTTGGATATTGGTGTTGAATCCTTGGGTTTTTCAATTTATTGGCTGGGAGTTCAAACTCAAAGTGAGAATACCAAGTTTCTTACTTAAGTTGGCTAGATGGATTTCAAAAGGATTTGGGATCACCTTGAGTAATGAATAATTTCCAGTGATGTAGGAATTTGACTTCACGGAAAAGCATGGAATGGATTTCCTTCATTCGATGGATCTATGGTCAACCAAGAATCATATTATAGTTAGTTTCTTGATCTATAATATAAAACTTAGTTAACATCATCTTTGGCTTGAGAGTAACTGCAAGCACTATAGTCCCAATGGACATTTCTTTAAGGATTTGTAGCCTTAGTATGTTTCAGGTTGAGGAAAAATTTGTTTCTCCATAGCCCAAATTTTTGAAGGAATGAAAAGGGGACAATATTAACAGCTTCCCCATCATCAATCATTACATGTTTAACGTAATTATTATATATCTAAACCTATAAATATAACTCAAGTTCACCTCTCTGTGTCAATTCAGCATCAGTGGGCATCTTATCGATGTAAATATGAATGTGACATCTCTTTCAGGCTGCCCAGTGGGTAGACATCAAAGTCTATATGGCTGATCTATGCATCCAGTAGAGGGGTAACATGGATTAAGTGACCAAGGCCCAACTCTTCCAATAAATTGGTTCAATGAGCAAGAGAGCTCTTCAAAAATCCAAAAAGGAGATGTGAGAAAAGTTCTAGGTCAAATTTGTAATTAGGTCATAAGCCCCTATGACTCTTGGAGGTACTAGAGTTTCATTGACATCGAGGATTATATACGGGAATAGACTATGTGGAATAATCATAAGTATGAGTGGTCACGTCAATCTTAGGTTAATCTCTTATTCAACTAGGCTTAAAATTTTGGTCTTTTTTAGTCATCCAAAGAAGGTGCTACCATACTAGATTTTTGATGATGTAGATGCTTCATGGTCATTGTTCCCTACTAGATTAACCTTATTAGTGTCGTGAGGGTTTAATTTCCCATTTTTGGGGCATGTACAAAAGGGGTCTCTAAAAATTCCAAGAGGAGTGTTATGAGGGGAGATGGATCCCGTGTGAACATTTTGCATTGGTGCACCATGGGATTTTGCCAAAAATATCGATAAAGAGTTTCCTTTTGTCCTCTCAAATCCATTTATAAACTTAATGTAATCTCTGAAATTTTTTAGCGTCATGTCCTCAAACTCTATGGAAACCAGTATAGGTAGGATCGTAATCATGAGGTCTCTAATTTTTGTTTTTTTGGTTTGTAGTTTAGTTGTTGCTTTGTTGTTGATTTTGAAATTAAAGTTTGGGTCCTTTTCCCTTGGTTTTGGTATTGGTTTTTATACCCACCTTGGGTATTGAGTTGGGCCCTGGGCCTAAACTTATTGAGGAGGTGGAGGAGGATGATTAAAGTCCACTACATTGATGGAAGGAGTGAAATTGTTACTCCTCTGGTTGTTTGTGTTTCACGTTATTGTTAACATTATTCATTGGTAGTGTTAACAACATTCAGCTTCCTATCTTGATCAATAACACCATCTGTTGTAGCACCATAATTCTTGTTAAGGACCTTAGGTCCTTGGTTGTTTTTATTAGAACTATTTGATTAATTAGAATTACCTTGTGAGGGAGTGACCAATCTCCCATTTGAACCATAGGTATTTTGACTATTTTCAATAGTCACTTGGTCAATGTGGAGAGTACCTCTAAAACCTCTTCATAACTCCTGAGAGGGAACTACTTCTTCCTTGGTTTCCGATTAAGGGAATGAAGGAATAAGTCACAAATATTCATTTGATCCATGTTAGGAGCACTAGCAAAGAGTAGAGGACTTTCCACCATCTTTGGATGAAATGGGTAGTAGATTCATTATGCTCTTGTTTGATGTGGAGGAATTCTCTAATTCCTATTCTTAACAACTTGTTCATATCAAAATCCTTTATGAACTCTAAGATGAGTTGTTTGAATGAGTGTATCGAGGCTTTTGGTATTCTATAGTACCAATCGAGAGAAATCCCCTCAAGGGTTTTGGGGAATATTTTAGTAACCACTACATCCCAAGGGAGAAGCTATCTAATGGTAGTTTGTATGCTTTAATGTGTGCATTTGGATCCCCCTCCCCTTTGAATTTTGGAAGATCTGGTAAATCCCATGGAAAAATGACACTTCGTATGGAAAAATCAAGGGGCTCCTTAAGATATTCATAGTATGTTCCCACAACATACGACTCTACCATAGATGACCCTTGATGGGGAGGTGGAGGTGGAACAAGTAGTTGAAAAGGCACAACATAAATCATTTACGGGGCATAAGGTATCCCCTGAGGCTAAGCATATGAGCTAGGAAAAGAAAACATGTCCCCCTGCGGTGATTTGGAATACATATGCAAATATGGGGGAACATTATTTTGATATGGAGTGGTAGGCACAAAACCAAGGAATGTTGCATTTCCAGTTGGGATGACATTCAAGAATGCACTTTCGATTGGTGCCTATTGAGGGTATTTGTATGAGGTGTGAAGGGGCATATCTAATGTGCCCGATCCAGTGAGAAGATTTATGGGAATAGGAATATCCATGTAAATTAGAGGAGGTGATATTTAGAAGGAACATAATCAAGATTTTGAGTATGGTAAGAGACCTTTCCTTTACATGAAAAAAGATGAAACATGAGACAAATCAAAAATATCCAATTCCCTAACTCTATCTACCAGTGTAGAAATCACATCACCTGAAGATGGTGTTGTATTTTTTTGGGTGTGTTTTGAGCCTTGTTAGGAGATAAAGGTATGTGATGTCCTACTATAAATTGTTCTCTAAGAGGCCACCCCTCTTTGGGTATATTTTCTATTATAGAGGGAGGGGTAAAGGTGTTTTATTTCAAGAAAAGCATTAGTATACCCTTACATCCTTTCCAAGAAATGTTCCATGGAATTTAAATTCTCTTTCAAGTAAAGTGTGAAGAATTTCATAAGTTCATCATTAGATGAGAGGTAGGAAGAGAAAGGATCATATGCATGTTGATTTGGGGCCTCGACAAGACCCGAGGATATAAGCCTTGTTCTCAGTGAATGTCATATTGTTGATTGAGATAACTCGGATGATCGATCATCCTAAATCCTAATAGATGAACCATTTTTGATGCACCTTGGGGAGGAGGAGTGTAAGGTGAAGGTAAGTTATAAGAATAATTGTCATCCCACCTTGATAATGAGGGTGAGTGTTACATACCTAATCGGTGGTAATAAGCCTCAAGCCCTAAAATGGGTCTATATGTAATCATTACCCAAAATATTCAAGGGGTATATAAATACCCACAAAATAATGGGATATGAGAAGGATGAATAAAAGAAGGAAATGAAAAGGAAATAGGCATTCACATGTTCACCAATTTGTATGACTGAAAATCAACATGTGACCTTTAGGCACACTCAACCTCCCGAGGTCATGTGGGACAACCGATGTGGAATGGAATAGATAGAATTATATGAGAGAATGAAATACTAAGATGGATGAGTGTGGTCAGCATGTTATCAATGTAATCTAATGTCCTCTATGATGAACTAAAGGGATATGCTCATCTAGGGAAATAAAATCCTCTCTAACCTGAATGGGTGTGATGGAATGGTTGAGAAGGATACACACACGTAATATTCTATCAATATCTTGTGTGAAACTCTCTCAACTGGTTGTGGAATTCATGGAATTTCCTTATTCACCCTCATGAAAATTTCAAACAAGGTCATGGAAGTGCTAGAGGAAACGTATGGATAGGAAAAGTGAGTGGGCTATGGGAACTAGTTCCATCTAGGGGTGATTTCTACCAGAAGTCATAGATTTTTTTGGACTTCTTCTTTCAGGAGGACAGCCAACTCATAAATAATGATGGGTGGAAGTGGTGAGGATCGAAAGACCAAGATCATAAAGCTGTGTCAACGTCTCATCTGAAGTAAGTTGGTTTGGTAGGAGACTCGAGGGATTGTATAACCTCATCTCTTGGTTCTAAGGACCTGAATGGTCATATGGGATGGATAACTATGGTGAATGGGTGAAATACGTGGAAATGGATGAAAATGGTTGACAAGTGATCAAGAAAACCTATGGCTAGGCTGATTTTCCCAAAACTCATAAGCTATATCATCTTCAACATTCAAAACTCTCAATTATGCAAAGTGATTACAGATAATTCCTAAGTGGTTTGAAAGATGTGAATTTGAAGGCCTTGTTAAATGTCTGACGATGCTACTAACTAGTTTGTTTTTGAACTCTGGGTTCAAAATGTAATCTTGGGCTCTCTCTAGGACCCGAAATGGTCATGCAAAATGTGTACTCAAATAATCTAATACAAGAAAGAAAACTAATTAAATAAAGGAAATCTAATCTATGTTTTTTTTTGACTTTTTTAATTATATAAAGGAAATACAACAATAAACAACAATCTAATTAAATTAAACTAATATTTTGGATTTTATACTTTCTAGAAAAATAATAGAAAAATAAAAGAAATGTAATTGTTTTTATAATATTATTAACATAACCTAAACAAATAAATAATCTAATGTGATTATTTATCTGTAAAGTAGAATGAATATAAACTATCTTAAGTAAATAAATATTTTTCAAATTGTAATTGTGGATCTAAATCCTTTGTTCCACCTCAGAGACATGAGAAGAAGTAAAAGTTTCAGAAGCACTTCTTCCCCTAAAACTTCCCCAGTAGAAGTAAAGAAGGATTCAATGGAGATTGCAAATTGAAATGGAATTGTAATTACTTTAAACAAATGTAGAATCTTTCCTCCAAACAAAATTCCTTTGCAAACCACAAGGATATGAAGGAAGAAATCTATCACCATAAATATTTGTGTAAACAAAATGAAAGCTACAATAATTACTTAACTATTGTAATGATTTGAATTAAAATGATTTAACTACTCTAGTCAATATTGTGCATACAAATTAAATGAAGAAATCAAGAAATCTAATGAAATCTATGTACATCCCCAACATGGAATTTGTATAATAGTGGAAAATCCAGGTGATGTCCCCTCAGCTTCTTTTCCAACTTTAGTGCTCAGATGAATCTAGGGAACTGTGTTGGGTAGTACGAAGAAGTGTTGGAGTAGTAGTGGGTTATAGGAAATTTGGTAGCAATGTGAATAGGAGAATAAAAATGCAAGAGAATTGGCTTGATTGTGTATTTCCTAGCAAGATTACAACAACATAACAATGCAATTCACAATAAAAATATTTGGCCAATGCTTTGGGAAGAAGCTTGGATTTTATAGAACATAGGCTGGGAAATGGTCTAAGCCATTTGGCAACCAAGGAATGCCACCTCACTCAAAGGAGGGGCAATTAACTCTCAATTAGCAATAGAAGAGGAAGAGGAAGTTGGTACATATCCATTAAGCCTACAAACAACCAATTTGACTAAGAAACATGCACTAACATCATGTTTGAAGAAATGACATGCAATCAAAAGACGTTTAAGAAGGTTCTAGAAAAACCACACGTAACCATCACAACTGATTCGGTCTACACAGAGGGGCGGTTACATAACCATCTCAGGGATGAGGGCAAACCAATGGTTGCATAACCATAGGGTAGTTTTGTAACATAATGCCAAAACTTAGGGAAAAGATGTGAAAAGAGATAAGAAAGTAAAAAAACATAGAAAATATTAAGGGAAGCATCCTAAGCCACAAATATACATAAAAAATAGGAAGTAGGACTCTAAACATCGTTGGAAAAAGATAATAATCATCATAGGGATTTTGAACTATTTTCGACAATGTAGCACATGAAAAATTGGTGTGTACAGATTACCAATAAAAATGGGTGGAGAAGTCACACCCCAAAATATGCCACACTGTGCAAACACATGCCACGAGATAAAAATACAAATAAACAAAGAACAAGTCACAGAGGAAATAATTAAGCATTAGTAAGCAAACATGGCAGATGGAGGAGGAGGAGGATAAATTCCCGTGCATGAAGCATCATCCCAACCCTTTAGGGGATCAAGATAATTCATAGTAGGATCCCATCCATCGTCATGGTTGCAGGCTTGCCAGAGCATCATGTCTGGTCGGAGAAATCACAAGAGCTAAGTGCAAAAATTTATCAGTGGGGGAACCTCACCTTGAATCAGTATCCAGAGAAGAATAAGGCCATCCATATCCACTACCACTATTACGAGTCAAAGGGAGGATCCCCTTAGCCAAATCCATCTCCATCCCGGGATCTGGGAGGATCCCCCGCACATCACCACCAAGCCACTACAAAATGCCACCAGCCTTCAACCAAGGAGGGAGGAATTTGCACTTGAGTTTGGGTAAACCGCTCTATTAGGTGCTCGATTGTGAGATCGAGCCAAGGGAGAGGCAGGTGTAGACACTAAAATTAGGTCACACTCCCCTTTGGTCCATCGACATATAAACACCCTTTATTACATTTACCTAGCCATGACCCCCTTCACTTCCCACTAATATTAATTTAATTTATTTAATTAAATTAATGCATTATCCTCACTATATTTATTATTTCAATATTTTATTTAAATAATGTCCACACATACACTTCACTTAGACACCTCATCAAACCAACTCAACCTAAGACCTATTCTTAGTAAGTTTCCATAACTAACTAAGACTTACCCACACCCTAAAAATCAATGCCTACATTCCCTCTAACCACATTCTGCATGCTCACAAGAAGATCCTAGTCTAATCCACGGGATAACAGCATGAGATCCAAGCAAATCAAGAGGATCTACCTAGTTTAGTAAACCTAGGAAATCCCTCTTTGACCAACGTCGGTTAACCCTAACCGTTGCATTGTTAAAGGCACGTTGGTTACCCTTTTAACCCCTAAACTACCTTATTCTCAAGGTTGGAAAACATTGGGAGAAAGTTGACGAGCAAGAACACATCTTAGAGAGATAATGCATCTTCAGAGAGAAAAATTCCAGTGAAAACCCGCATGCAAGGAAGGAGATTGAGCATCTTCTCCTGCACAGCCATCCCAACCATGATCTGATCCATCCAAGCAAAGAGGAGTGTACATGCAGTCCATGCAGAAGCTTTTCTTTAGTTGGTGATCACTTGCAGCCTTCAAACCCCTCATCAGCACCTCCATCCCTCACACACAGGCATTCAAGACCGGAATCCAAGTAAGTATAACATCATACTTTCTTGGTTTATTTCATTTTATCATCTATTGTTTACTTTTCCCCTATTGACCTTCTCCAACATTTTCACCTCCATATACCCATTAAAACCTCACCAAAGCCTACTCCAGTCACCCAATACCTCATCTCTGGACCCACCAAAGTCCTTTGTGCAATCACAAAGGAGACCACAGCTTGTTCTATGATATTTCCAGATCTCACAAGAATATGTGCACCGGTTACACCTAACCACCGTTGGTCACCCTTGACCGACACCGGTCTCTTTATTTGCCCATAAGCCTAGAATAGAGACTTATCCACCTAATTTCATCTCACCCTCATTCACCTGTGATCTACCCGAGACCTCTATCAAACCTGCAGAGACCTAGAACTAATCATTTGACCTTTGGATTCTATTCTAGCTTAGCCTATTAGATTAGATCTATTTCTTATTGTGTTTTTAAGTGAGATACCTAAATCATTTTAAATAACAATAGGATTTACTTTGTTTACAACATTAAATTGTTTAAAACAAAGTGGACTTACATCCATATAGGAAGTATCATACTTCCTGGATCTAGCATACGCTAAGGTAGTTTATTTCCCATATTGTTTAATTCCTTCGGTGGTCTTGTTTTCATTACTGGGTAGTTCCTCCTAGCCAAAAGGAATCTCTCACGATCATTGTGGATTCGAATGTTATGTTTGTGGAGCCTGTTTTCATGTTAGAGTGTGGTACACCTTCTATGTGTTACACTCGGGTATTTTTACGGCGATCCCATGGGTAATGAGTATTTTCATGGGTGGTTTATTAACACATGGGTAATGGGTATTCTGTTATGGGCTATTTTGGGCCCATGATTTTTCGGTACCCATTGTTTTGATACCCATGTTTTTTCCCATTGTTTTGATATCCACGGTTTTTATCCATTGTTTTGATACCCACGGTTTTGTATCAAAATGCTTAAGCAATTGTCTATTTATATGGTCTTATGCATATGATAGATATACAAGCAAATGTATTGCAGATGTGCTTTGAATTCGGGTGTGAATTATGTAGGTTTTTTTGAGCATAGCTCCAAAGCGAATCTAGGTATTATATTGAGAGAGTGGAGGCTTGTAATAAAATTTGAGCAAGTGATTCTTGGTGGACATAGCCCAAATTGGGTGAACCATGTTAAATATTGTCTCTCTGTGTTGTGTTATTTATTCTGCACTTTTATTTGAGATCTGTAATATTTTTTGCATATTATTTTCTATTGTTGTGATTCTGGTAAGGGATTATTCCGCATATTTTATCTTTTATTCCTAACAATTGGTATCAAAGCTTGGTTTGGTTTGTTGAAGTGTTGAATCGCAGGAAATTTTTAGCTTGAGTGGGAGCTATGGCAGATGATGGAATATCTAGGGTTGATAAATTCAATGGGAAGAATTTTAGTCTTTGGAAGATGTAGATGGAAGATTACCTTTATCAGAAGGATCTTTATACTCCACTATCTGAGAAGGTGAACAAACCCTCGAGTATGACAGATGTGGAATGGGATTTGTTGGATCGGAAGGCACTTGGAATGATCTAGTTGTGTCTTTACATCTTCGGTATTATTTAATGTTTCAAAGGAAAAGACTACAAAAGAACTGATGGATGCATTAGGGAAGTTGTATGAAAAACCCTCTACCTCTAATAAGATATTTTTAATGAAAAAGTTGTTTAATATGAAGATGTCTGAGAATGGTTCAATAGTAGATCATTTAAATGATTTCAATACGGTTGTGAATATGCTAGCTTTGGTTACAATAGAATTTGATGAAGAAGTTAGGGCTTTATTAATTCTATGCTCTTTACCTGAAAGTTGGAATAGCCTGGTAATGGCGGTAAGCAACTCGGTTCCAGCTAACTCAAAGTTGAAGTTTGAGGATGTTGTAGGGGTGATTCTAAGTGAGGAAATGCAAAGAAAAATCTCTGGTGAATCTTCTACTCTACTTAGGGAATGCTTTAACAAAGTGGAAACTAGAGGGAGACAAAAGAATAGACGAAAGCCGTGGAAAATCAAAGGATCGGGAAAGGTCAAAATCCAAAAGCAAGATAGTTTTTAGCACTATGGAAAGTTGGGCATGCAAAGAAGATTTGTTGGGAGCTTCGGGATAAGAAGAAACAATATGAAGAAAAAAGGAGGCAAATGTGGCATCGGGTAATGTATATGCCAGGATGCTTTGATTATTTCTTTGCATAATCTTAATGAATCTTGGGTTTTAGATCAGGGGGCTTCTTTTCATGCTACTCCACATAGGCATTATTTTTTAATTATGTTCAAGGGGATTTTGGGCATGTTTTTCTTGGTGATGATGAACCTTGCAGTATAGTTGGAAAAGGTTCATTTAGAGTTAAGATGTAGAATGGGAATACATGGCTAGTGAAAGGATGTCGGACATGTGCCTACATTAAGTAGAAATTTGATATCGGTGGGGCAATTGGGAAGTGATGGTTGTCTTGTGATATTTACAATTTGACTCTTGGAAGGTCACCAAGGGTGCTCTTGTGGTGGCAAGAGGTAAGAAGGTTAGAACCTTGTATTTAACCACGATAGTACTAATGATTGTAATCTTGTGGCTTAGATGTAGATACAACATTATGGCACTATAGGCTCGGTCATATGAGCCATAAGGGAATGGACATCATAAAGAAGAATTTTCTGGATATATAGAAACAAGTTTGGATTTCTACGACAAGCTGCATATATGGGAAATAGAAGCGAGTAAGGTTTCTCAAAGTTGGACCTATGAAGAAAGAGAGTAATTTAGAGTTGGTACATTCTGATGTGTGGGGGCCACTCAGGTATCATCTCTTGGGGGTTCAAGTTATTATGTTACTTTTATTATGATGCAACAAGGAAAGTTTGGGTTTATTGTATTAGAAACACATCTTATGTATTTGAAACTTTTTTAAATGGAAAGCCTTGGTAGAGAATGAAACAAGTCTTAAGTTAAAATGTCTCAGGTCAGATAATGGAGGGGAGTATTACAGCAATGAATTTGATGATTATTGTTCTAAGAATGGAATCCGTAGGAAAAAGACGGTTCTAGGAACCCCGTAGTAGAATGGGGTGTCAGAAAGGATGAACAAAACAATAATGGAACATGCTAGGAGCATGAGGATACATGCAGGACTGCCTCTTTATTTTTGGGCAGAAGTGGTGAGCATAACTATGTACTTGATAAACAGAGGACCCTCAAGTGCCTTAGATGGAGGCATACCTAAGGAGGCTTGGTATGGTAAGAAAGTTGATTACTCATTTCTTAGAGTCTTTGGATGTGAGGTGTTTGTTCATATTGATAAGGATGATAGGACCAAGCTAGAGGCTAAATCAGAAAAATTCACTTTTATTGGTTATGGTGGTGATGACTTTGGATTTAAATGTTGGAGTATTAAAGACAAGAAAATCATTCGGTCTAGGGATGTGGTCTTTAATGAGAAAGTCATGTATAAGAAACAGTTGTAGGAAAATAGGGAAGAATCCAAGAAAGAATATGCAAGTGGTAGAGGATCTTCTAGATGGGAAAGTGACCCATGAATCAGTTCAGGAACCTACTCAACAGGAACCCCAAACTCCTACAATGAGGAGGTCTTCTAGGGTAAGAAAAGAACCTAAACATTTTTCTCCTTCTCTTTATTATTTATTACTCACTTGATAGTGGAGAGCCAAAGAGCTTTGATGAAGCAATGCAGGTAGATGTTAGTAAGAAGTGGGAGAAAGCCATGGATGAGGAGCATAATTCTCTCATGGAGAACCAGACTTGGGATTTGGTGAAGCTACTGGAAGGCAAAAGAGCATTGCAGAACAAGTGGGTGTACAAAGTTAAAGATGAAGAAGGAGGAAAGAAAAGATATAAGGCCGGTTGGTGGTCAAGGGGTTTACACAAAAACAAGGTATAGATTTTGATGAGATTTTTTCTCCTATAGTAAAAATGACTTCTATCAGAACTATTCTTGGAATAGTGGCAAGAAAAGACTTGCACTTAGAACAGTTAGATGTAAAGATTGCATTTCTCCATGGTGATTTGGAGGAGGAGCTATATATGTAGCAGCCAAAAGGATATGAAGTCAAAGGTAAAGAGGAGATGGTGTGCAAACTGAAGAAGAGCTTGTATGGCCTGAAACAAGCTCCACGTCAATGGTATAAGAAGTTTGATAGCTTCATGATGGAGCAAGGTTATATTAGATGTCATTCTAACCATTGCGTGTATACAAAGAAATTTGAGGATGGAAGTTATATTATCCTATGTTTATATGTTGATGACATGTTGGTTGTAGGTAAAAACATGCAGGAAATAAAAGTACTCAAGAAACAACTAAGTGAATCCTTTGATATGAAGGATTTGGGGGCAGTTAGACAAATCCTTGGTATGAGGATAACTCAGGATAGGAAGGAATGGAAGTTAAATTTATCTCAGGAAGAGTACATTAAGAAGGTATTGGATAGGTTTAACATGCAGGATGCTAAACCAGTTGGGACTCCTTTGTTAGGCCATTTTAAGTTATCAAAGGAGCAGTGTCCCAAGATAGAGTAGGAAAAGAAACAGATGTCCAAGGTACCTTACTCATTAGCGGTTGGTAGTTTGATGTATGCTATGGTGTGCACTAGGCCTAATATTGCCCATGTAAGTGGGAGTTGTGAGTAGATTTATGAGTGATCCAGGTAAAGAGCATTGGTAAGTAGTAAAGTGGATCCTTCGGTATTTGAGAGGGACCATGGGGACGAATTTTGTGCTACAGTGGATTAGACACCACTTTACGTGGTTATGTAGATTCAGACATGGCTGGAGATGTTGACAGCAGGAGGAGCATGAAAGGTTATATTTACACTATAGGTGGGATAGTAGTGAGCTGGATTTCATGACTACAGAAGCTGGTGGCTTTATCAACCACGAAGGCTGAGTATGTTGTTGTCTGCCAGAGGCAAGCAAAGAAATGATTTGGTTATAACAATTTCTTGAGGAGTTGGGGCATAAGTAGAAGGAATGTAAGTTGCATAGTGATAGTCAAAGTGCTATACACCTAGCTAAGAACTCTACTTTCCACTCTAGGATGAAGCATATACAGTTGAGATATCACTTCATTAGGACAACTTTGGAAGAAGATAAGTTGAAGTTGGAGAAGATTCATACCATTCAGAATCCTACAGACATGATGACCAAGGTGGTCACAAGGGATAAAATAAAGCTATGTTCATCTTTGGTTGGCCTTTGCGGATGACAATGAAGGGTTGAGAAGCTTGCTCAGTGGAAATCAGTCTCAAGTGGGAGATTGTTATGTTTGTGGAGCTTGTTTTCATGTTAGAGTGTGGTACACCTTCTATGTGTTACACTTGGGTATTTTTACGGTGGTTCCGCTCGCCGGTGAGCAGGTCGAGGAGGTTCGGGGGGTGAAGCCCCCCGATCTGGGATTCAGGGGCGAAGCTGAATTGAAGAAAATTTTCATGGGTGGTTTATTAACCCATGGGTAATGGGTAACCATTATGGGCTATTTTGGGCCCATGGTTTTCGGTACCCATTGATTTTTTTGATACCCACGCTTTTGCCCATTGTTTTGATACCACAATTTTTACCCATTGTTTTGATACCCATGGTTTTTGCCCATTGTTTTCATACCCACGATTTTTACCCATTGTTTTGATACCCACGGTTTTGTATCAAATTCTTAAGCAATTGTCTATTTATATGGTCTTATGCATATGATAGATATACAAGTAAATGTATTCAGATGTGCTTTGAATTTGGTGTGAATTCTGCAGGGTTTATTGAGCATAGCTCCAAACGGATCCAGGTATTGTATTGAGAGAGTGGAGGCTTGTAATAAAATCTCACTTGTAAGAGGCCTTCGATGAGCAAGTGATTCTTGGTGGACATAGCCCAAATTGGTTGAACCACATTAATCTTGTCTCTCTGTGTTGTGTTATTTATTATGCACTTTTATTTGAGATCGTAATATTTTTGCATATTAGTTTCTCATTGCGATTGCAAGGGATTATTCCACATATTTTATCTTTTATTCCCTAACACGAAAGTCATACATGTGTAACAACCCATTAACCAACATTTGAACATGTATTCCTCCTATGCCGGTTACCCTACTACATCTGCTTCAACACTTCAAAGAAATGATCTAAGAATCGAGTGAAACATTTTGCACGCCGATTGGACCCATCCGAGGTTCCTTGCATTTCAAGTCATTCCTAGGAAAAATTGTGTGTTTGTTTCCCTATCGAAAAGCATACACACTAATTTTCTTAACAGTAATCCACCTTTTCTTTCTATTTACTCTAAAGGAAACTTTTCTTTTGGTGTAATTAAAAAGAACCATTTCTTCATGTTTTCTAGCATTGTAGTGAAAGAGCATCCTCTTCCTCTTCATCTTATTGTGTCATCCAATTTCACATTTTGATTTAGGATTAAAAATAAGTGCATTCCATTTTGATTTATTGCATTAGCTCACATTAATTGAGGGCAACCTATACGTTGGAAGTCATGCCCAGCTGATGGTTGACAAATGAATCATAGAAAAGCACTTCTATCCTTTTCTCTTTCTCTGAGTCTTACCAAACCTCACAAAAATTCAAAATACATACATTCTTAAACAACATCCTACCTAGAAGAAGTTGTAGGTGATCACACGATCACAACACAGTGGGCACCTAGCTCGCTGCTCTATTAAGTCATACTTCAGAGTGAAGCCCGCCCCCACCATAACATACCTAAAACCTCACCTTTTAGATCTCCTTCTTTGTAGGAAGCCATCCTCACCAAAAACTCTATTTCACAATTCATGTGTTAGTCCCTAAATAGCATAAGCTAAACAAACATAATAGAAAAGGCACTCCTAGGATCACATTTTCTTAGTGTTTTGCTTGGCTTGTGTTTTGAGGTGAGAGATCATGTTCATCACTTTTTTGTTCATCCTTGCATGCTCCTCATCACAGCTGGTGTATTCGGCTTCACTTGAGTGTGCTTGGGCCATATCATCATCATTCTTAGAATTATGGGTCTGATTCTACATCATATTTTAATTCACAACCACTTTCTTTCATCATTATTTCAATTTCACGATAAGAATATCATCGGTTACCTCGACGCTTCATCGGTTATACCCAATGAAGCGATCGGTTCAGGTCCTTTTGCTAACCTACTCAAAAGGACATTTTACTTCACTTTCTTCCACTTTTCATAGTCCCTGTCACTATCATTATTCCCATTGGTGTTTTAAACATCTTAGATTTGGCATACCTGTCAGATTTTACCTTCTACCTCGTTGTTTACTCACTGTCATTTTCTACAAGATGGCAAGCGGTGGTTACCCCTGACCGACGTCAATTTTCCCTAACTGGCATCGGTTAGCTTGTTTCACATTCCAACCACCATTTGGTACTTAATCCACTTTTTGTCACTGATTCACCTGTTCTTGTTATTCTCTCTGTGTCATTTAGAGGAAAGACCCTACGATCGATCTTGGTTCACATGGTGTTGACCAAAGACAAGCAAGTGCACTCGTATTTCACACCAATTGTCAACCACTCCCACCTAGTCCTTCACCACCTTCCATTTTATCACCAGCCATGGATCCCATCCAGCCTATTACTATCGCTACCGGAGATGAGGAGTTTGCATGACTCCTTGACCAAAACCTGTCACCTTGCAGTTTTACCTTTCCCACTCATCCACTCGAGATGCCTTGGGTTAGTTGATATACGGCATGCCCATATCTATCCCCCGACTCTGCACCCACTCCCGCATCAGCCCCATCTAGCTCTGTGCTACCCACATCCACCTTACCCCTAGTCATTTCATAGTTAGGTCCTATACCCTTATGATGTATGCCACATCTGCTACCTCTGTGGCACCCATTACATCCACCGTACCCTCGAAAACTACCCCAAACACAACCTCATCCACCCTAATGTCTCACACATACCGTAGCTACATTACCACCTCCAGTGTCGGTGACCCCTACCCCATTTTAGAACGTGGTTCTTTCCATTCCACAATCATTAGCCCCTATTGCCACTAGGGTTACCATGACCCTTCCACCCCCATATACATACTACCAACAACCTCTTGTTTCATCCATTATTCATTCAGGTACGTACCCCCTATTTCACTACCTTCTTCTCCACCACCCTACATGGCAGCCCCATACACTGGAGTGCCACCCCCATTATATGCCCAAAACCAACCTCTCATGCTACGGGAGGCATCCAATCATCACAACCCACCAATGACCTAATTAAATTGATGTTGGACAAGATGTAGACATTGGAGGCATCGGTTTTTGGCTCCCATAACACTCTCACCTATGATGAGATTTGCAATGAGCCTATTCACCCATCCATTCCTATCCATTCATACCCTGTGCATTGGGAAATGCCTAAATTCAATCGTTTCAATAGCAAAGAAGACCCATAACAACATTTGCGGTCATTCAAACATGGGTGTTATCTGATCGCTCATGATGATGCCTTGCTTTTGAGAACCTTTCCCATGTCCCTCACTAGACCTGCATTAGATTGGTATAGTGGGTTACCTAAACACTCTATATTCTCATTCAATCAGGTAGCCCAAGCCTTCTTGGATCATTTCTCTATCAATATCATCAAGAAGGTTACCATGACCGATCTATATTCCACACGTCAGTATGAGGATGAATCTATCATAGATTTTGTCACTCTTGCTTTGGCAGCCTGATCAATCAACTTACCTTCCAACTGCCACAAATAGAACTCATCGAGCTCTTCACATGGGCTTGCTTGTGCTAGACATATCTCCCGACCTTGCAGGTCCAAACCTTCGAACATTTGATGAGGCATTCACTATGGCATGAAAGTTAGAGATTCGGGCCATCGAAGAGAAGAAAATCCAATTACGCAATAAGAATTCGGCATTCAAGTCGAATGATACCTCTTCTTCTTCAAACCACAAACCAATTATTCAAAAGCTAAGGGCACCACTAATGCAGTGGTACTCAAGGCTAGCCCAACTCATCCATCAAATCAGGCTACCCCTCATCTAATCTCTCACTGTCCAGACTTTTCAATTTAGATGAGAATAGCAGTGAAAATATACCCCAATTGGGAACCTTACTCTTTTGTCTTAGAAAAGCTTATCAAAGCCAGAGCCATCACCCTTCCACCTATAAAACCACACACTGGTTTTGACCCTACCCCATGCCCGCATGGTATAAAGAACATGATTTTGTAACTATCATGAGTAAAGGGTCATAGTGATGAAATTGCATCACTTTCAAAAATATTGTCAAGAAATGCTCGAGAAAGGTGAGTTAACTATGGATAATCCCAATGCCACCCTAACCAAAATCTACAAATCTTCAAAAAACCATTTCCCAACCATGCCCCTTCATCAATCAAACCGGTGAGACATCAACTCATGATACCCATACCCGTGAGGTTCACACTATCTTTAATGAGGTACTGTCACCTCCCAATTACCCCATATTCCTTCCATAGAGGAGATCCTAGCCGAAATCCTCCTTCCGCATTGGAACCAACCTCCCTGTTCCTTCACCAACAGAGGAACACCTTTCATCTCCTTCATCACCTATGGAGGGTCTTCCTAACATTGAGCCCATCTCACCCCTAGCTTCACCACTTAGAGAACCTTTACCTACAGTACCTCCTCCACCCATAGAGGAGCTCCCATTATCTCCTCCACCCATAGAGGAGCACCCATTACCTCCTCCACCCACAGAGGTGCCCATCTATTCCTCCACTTATAGAGGAGCTCCCATCATCTCCTCCACCTATCATAGACCCAGTTGAGATACCTTTGCCTCTTGGTGAGCATTCTCCATCAGCTACCCAAGAATCCCGCAGACCTACTTTGGCTCTCTTACCCATGGAAGCTGAAGCTAGCCAATTCCCCATCTCTAAGACACATTTTATGGGAATTTCCATTAGGTCCTCACCAACTCCACCTACAGACGTGTCATTCTCACGTTTGGTTGATCATTTAGATTATGTGGATAGGGCTTTACTATGGGGGTGCCTCTTACTCCCCTGTCTCAACACAGATGCAGAGATCCCTCGTTGATACCTCCACTATCTACCCAAACACATTTCGACCAATCAAACCAAACACAACCACCTCTGTCGCAACCCCTTCCATGATACCTATTAGAACTCAAACCACACCCTTACCCATAACCCAACCTACATCTAAACCCAAACCCACACCTACAACATTTGCCTCAACTAAACCTATTACCACTTTAGGGGTCACCCGACCACCAGCCTTACTCATCCACCTATTAAACTAGATTTAGCTACATCCTCCAAATGTCAATACCACACCTACTCGACACCCAAACCAAAGAAACAAACTCATCGACCTCATACCCCGACCACACCAATCACACCGCACTTGTCCCATTTGTCTTAAGACCTCAATTGCCCAACATGGTCAAGCAACCTTCACCCATCCATAAACCAATAACACAACAACCCATTCCTTCCTCACAAACCTCTAACCTACCCAGGCACACAACATGACTTACACCCACACCTGTAGTCTCTTTACCACCAATACCTCCAATACCCTAGCTATTGCTTCACTACCCACTACACTTAGTCATTGTCCCTCACACCCCAAGCATGACCCGCATCATCTACCTTCACACACACCCCGTTATCCCCATGGGTAACTCACCCTCTTCCTCCATCTACTTTTCCTTCTAGACCTCGTACACCCACATCACCTTTACCCAAGAAGGTGCACCCAAAAACAAAACCCCACTACCCCACAATAAGGTAGTCAAAACAACCACACACCCTCCTACCCATCCATCTATTGTACCCCTACCCAAACAAACATGACCGATACCTAAAACCACACCGGCACCTAAACCCCTAGCTCGACCCATTCCTACTCTTCCAAAAATAGTTCCTCGACAATCAACCACACCTACACCCAAACCCACGTTCACTTCCCATTGTGATCCACTAGTAGGGTCCTATGCCAAAATTTTAACCAACCTCCTCGAGACTTTTGTTATCACATTACCACCACTCTGACTTTGACCCCCTCAAACCCAAGCCAAAAGGGTTTGATGATACTAAAATTTTTGCATACCATCGTGTGTCCAGGGCATGATGTGGAGAACTACAAGGCCTTGAAAACCATCCTTATCAATTGTGTCCACCAGAAACCAACTTTGATGATGATGATGACCTTCTTGATGAGGATCTTCTTCACCGACACCCATTCCCACACTGCCCACTCAACAACCACAACCTCCACCCTCACCACTCCTAGAGCCACCCTCAAGATTTGAAATTAACATGGTTGCATCAGAGAACTTGCCCATGCCACCACCCAAATGTCGTTGTGCCCAGACTCACCTCACAAGGATTTTCTCCTCCAGTAGGTTTTTCCCTTCATGTCGTTATACCACTCACCCTACACCTTCTCCATTTTCCAACTCCCCTCAAATCAACATGATACACATCACTACACATGTGTAGAAGGGAAAAGAAAAGGAAACTGACCTACCAACCAATCCTATACCCAACATACCATCTACACCCATACCTAAAATAACTATCTGTGGCCCCACGTACCCCATTTCTAATGGCGTCACACATCGCACCATGCTCAAACAATTACACCAATCTCCCCTCAAAATGTCCTTATATGACCTCATCAAACCTCAGAATCCCCCATCAAGCCCTCATGGAGGTTCTTGATCTATTGAGGTTTTACCCAATGACCCTACACCCGTAGCCTCCATTATCACACCCCATCATGTAGCCTCTCTCACCAAATTACCACCTTCATCTTCACCCCACCTTGTTCACCAAGTGGCCTCCTTAGCTTCTCGGAGGAGAGATCGCACCACACCAAAATGATGACCCGGACCCAGACCCTCTTCATCTCCATCCACATTGATGACATACGGTATGCATGTGATGATTGATGGAGGTGCTAGCATTAACATCATTTCATCCCATGCATTTGCTCAAATGTGCATACCTGACAATTACATGCATAAACATCCGGTCATGTTGCGTTCATTCAATGATGCTATCACCTCCACACTAGGCACCTTATCATCCTTCACATGTTCATGTGGGCCCCCACTTTATTCTAGAATTGTTTTATGTTTTGGGGGAATTCAATATAACTTGTTGCTTGGTAGACCCTGGATCCATGTCATGGGTTGCGTTCCTTCCACTTTGCATCGTTGTGTAAAGTTTGAACATGAAGGACACACTTATACCATTCTAGTTGACCCATCACCTTTCAAAACATGCAACATGCTTTACCGACCCAATGATGTGCTCATACTGTCAAGCCATCTACCTCTGACCAATACCACTTCACCTACACCTCCACCTACTAGTCTTACCACTTTGCTTTCACCACACATACCTCCTCCATTCCTACCCTTTGCTACTATAACCTCCATGGCTGACCCATTAGCTTCCCAATCCATTAACTCCACCTCTGCATCGACCTCGACACATCATCCATTCCAGCTACCTACTTACCAACCACTGATCCCTTGGAAGGTGTTTTTCAATGCCTCACTCTGGGGGAGTACCACCTATATAGTGTCAACACATTCCTTACTCCACAGGAGTATGGAAGCCTTCACCAACACCCTCATTATGATCACTATATAGGAGAACCTCCTTTATGGTCCTCCTCATCTTGTACTAGTCTCACCTATGGGGGACTTGATACTACCACTTACACACCTGAACCACCATCACAAACCCACCCATTTTCTTTGACTTCCAATCACTTACCAATCACCATTTCACCCACACCTTCCTGCACCGTTGTGTGTGGAAGGGTTTTGGTTTTGGATTTTATGAGCAAGGCCACCATACCATTATTCCATGTACCACCCTGCAAACATAATGACCGTAGTGGTATCGGCTTCCCCGAACCTCTACCAAACAGGCCCACATTGAACTCATTGAGGACCCTAGCCCTTCTCCACCTTCATCTTCATCACCACCTCACCACCTTTCCCCCGCTCCACTTTCATCACCACCCCCTGCGGAGTCGATGGATCTGAATCTATCCCCCTAACTTTTTTCATAAACACCATTTCCTTGGGGCCTTTGACTTATCAACGTGAAGGTGAGGCCCCTTCCACTCTTCCATTCCTGTATCTGAAATGATCGATGATGACACACCTATAATTAATGTCATTCAATGTCAGGATGATGAATCCATACTCACCTACCTTGGTGTAGAAGACTCATATATTCATCGGTCGTTACCCTCTGAGACATAAACCATGTTGAATGAATCGACTATCGAGATCAACATTCATACTCAGGATGACCCACACATCCTAAAGATCAGACAATCTTTAGATCTTTCTTGAACAAGGAAGCCATCACTTCTTTTCTCTCGAGATCATAACCATGCTTTCACTTGGTCTTATGCAGACATGCCGGTATTGACCCCACCATAGTGGTCCACAATATCGTAACCATTCCCGATGCCAAACCTATCAAACAAAAATGAGGAAAATGCACCCTCGCATTGCTCTTCTCGTCAAAGAAGAACTTCAGCACCTTCTTTCCATTTCCTTCATCTTACCCATTGATTATCCTCATTGGATTTCTAACATTGTCCCTATTACTAAAGCAATAGGGGACTCCACATTTGCATGGACTTCCGTGACCTCAACCTAGCCTGCCCAAAAGATGACTTTCCCTTGCCGGTATTGATCAACTGGTTGACCTCACCACTGGTCATGAGATGCTCTCACTCATGGATGGCTTCTCGGGTTATAACCAAATTTTCTTTCCCCAGAAGATCAACACAAGACCGCATTCATCACCCCTTGGGGAACCTTTTGCTATCGAGTCATGCCTTTTGGCCTTAAAAATGTTGGTGCCACATATCAGCGTGTTATGACTTACATCTTCCATGATATCATGCATCACATATTGGAAGATTACGTGGATGATCTCTTGGCCAAATCTAAACGTCTCTCTCGAGCACCTCACTCCTCAAAACCATCTTTGACCACCTCATTAAATATTGTCCGCCTTCAGCCTAAAAAGTGTGTCTTCACGGTTCTCTCAGGAAAGCTCCTAGGATTTATTGTTTCCCTCCATGGTATAGAAGTTGACCCTGCTAAAGTCAAGGCCATCCTGAAATGCCTCCACCTACTAACCTTCACCAACTCCGTAGCCTACAAGGTAAATTGCAGTCCATTCACCATTTCATTTCACAATTATCTGATCGGTGTCAACCATTTCATCATCTGCTTAGGAAGGATGTCTCCTTTAAATGGGATGATGACTATCACAAAGCTTTTGAGGCCCTAAAACAATACCTTCTCCAACCACCCATACTCATTCCACCTAAAGATGATCAACCTTTTTACCTATACATATCACGCTACCGATCATTCCTTGGGAGCCATGCTCGCTCATCGCGATGAACAACATAGGGAGTAGGTGGTTTATTACATAAGCCATACTCTTTTGGACTATGAAACCCGATATAACCATCAGAAAAACTTTTCTTAGCCTTAGTTTTCATTGCCACCAAACTCCGCCATTACCTACTCAACCACAAAACCTATGTGTGACCAACACCGATCCCTTACACTTCATGTATGCCAAACCTTATCAAAATCAGCATGTGCCGCGTGATGGCTTATGCTTTTAGCTGATCTTGACCTTGAATTCATTCATCAAAAGTCCATCAAGGCCAAGCTATCACTGACAAATTGGCGATGCACCTATTTTTGGGGATCAACCCTCTAATTTTGACTTTCGATGAGTCAATTGCTACTCTTTCCCTGGATGAACCCCCTTACCAAATGACACTTGTTCTTGATGGTTCTAAGTGTCAGCGTGGGGGTGGGGCTGGTATTATCCTCATTCCTCTGGATGGAGAACCCATGCCTTTGTCTTTCAAACTAGACTTTGAATGCACCAACAATATTTCAAGTACGAAGCGCTCGTACTAGGTCTCCAAGCCACATATGCCCTAGATGTCAAATCAATCCACATCTTTGGTGATTCACAATTGGTCATAAACCAAGTCAATGGTATGTACCAATGTTGTAATGAGATACTTCAAAAGTATAAACATCATGTAGACATACTTTTGACCACCTTTGATCGTTACACCCTTGAACCATCCACGTTCAACCAACAAATTTGTAGATACCATGGCCTGCTTAGCTTCCCAAATACCCACTTCCCCCACCGATTCAAAATCTTTGTCACCATACAACACCTCCATTCACCTTCTTATTTACCTCATGATGTTTACTCAATCGGAACCGACACCCCTTGACCGAGTGACCTTTGGTATAAACAATACTCGACTACCTTTCTCTCTCCATCTTACCTCCTGATCTCACCCATGTAATGGACAACGTGCCTTCCTTAAAAAGGTCTCTCATTTTCGTCATTCTGGGGGGACTCCTCTATAAAGCATGGCTTTGATGGTATTCTCTTACGATGCCTCACAAGTTCTGAAATTCCTTATACCATTAAGGAGGTTCATGATGGCATATGTGGAGGTCACTTTAGTGGCCTTGTTGTTGTTAAGCGTATTCTTCACCTAGGCTATTACTAGCTGACCCTTAACCATGATTGTTGTGACTATGTCAAACATGTTGTGTAAAATTCCAACAACATTCCAACCTTCATCATACACCCAGTCATGCCTTATAGGTCACTCGTGACCTTTGGCCCTTCTCTCAATGGGGTTTGGATCTTGTCGGAGAAATCAATCCTCATTCTTCCCAATGCCATCAATGGATCATAACTGCTACCGAATACTACACAAAATGGGTGGAAGCCATACCACTCATCTCCACAAAATTGAGAAGATATGTGAGTTCATTAACCATCACATCATTTGTCACTTTGGTGTTCCTCATCGCCTCATCATTGATAATGGAAAACAATTCAAAAACAAAACATTGCAAAAACTTTGTGATGCCTTCGGCATTCAGCTTAGTTTCTCATCACCTTATTACCCACAAACCAATGGCCAAGCTGAATCCACTAACAAAACCCTCAACAAAATTCTCATGAAAGTGGTTGATGATACTGGGAAGGATTGGCATACGCACATTCCTTTTTCCCTATGGGCATACCGCACTAGTATTCACACTTCCACTGTGGCCACACCCTTTTTTCTTTGGTCTATGGTATAGAGGTTGTTTTTGCCTCTCGAAGTCAGATCCCCTCACTCCACATTTCTCTCCATGACATGCTTACTGATGATGACTTTCATCAGGACCACTTAGCACAACTAGAGTTATTAGATGAATGTCATCTTAATGCTCTGGATCACCTTCAAGTTTACCAACAATGTATCAAACGTGCTTATGAAAAACGTGTTCATGAATGAACCTTCCAAGTCGGTGACCTTGTCTTGAAAGAAAATCAACACGTAACCAAAGAAGAAAAAAGTAAATGGGAAAATTCACTCCTAATTGGCTTGGACCATACATCGTAACTCATACCTATGGATCAGGTGCCTATCGTTTATCCTCACTTGATGGTAAACCTGAACCTGAGCCCCTTAACGCATTGCATCTTGACCATTCTATTGTTGACTCATTTGTCCTACCTCACCCTTTGTCTCTTTATAGGCTCATCCCTTGAGCGCTATCCACTCCATACACCTCCCTAATGATTAAACAAGAATCATGTGAGTACCCATCACTTGTTATCTTCTCTTGAATATGTGTACCATGGCACTGCACATAGCATGATTCTCATGGATACTTTTCATCTACCTTTAGATGAGATCCCATGGTCATTCCACCTTGCCTTTTGAACAAGAGTCCTATCCTCCACCTTGGTCTTGTCCATGATTTCAAAGACCTCACATGGGACCAAACTCCTTGAGTCAAACTTCTAATAAAAGATGACTCCCTCAAAAGGACATCTTCCTCTCGACAAAATTGCTGCTATAAATAGACTTGCTCCCTCGAAGGACAGCTATGTGAAGCTTTAAAAAAAAAAAAAATGAGAGAAACCGAAGCTTCCGCATCGATCAGCTTCACGAAGACCTCAAGGAGTACCATATTATTTATCCCATATAGACTTCCCGCATCGATCAGTCTATCAAAACAAAAAAACTTTTTAGTCATGGACTTGCCCATTGTGACCTAGGACCCTTGCCCAAAGGCCTGTCACTCAAAACATATAAAATTAACTACCTTTCACCCTCCTTACCATTTCCACTCTCATTTCCTCAATTGCCTCAAGGGACATCTTGGAATTTAGACATTTGGTGATCTGTGACTACCTTCATCGTAGAAACAGTTAATCATGTAATGTCTTTAGGGTCTTATGTTCATCACCCCCTCCAAGGTATGATCTACTCGGTATGATCCTACCCAATCAGGTGGCTTTATTGCCCCCTCTTATCTTTTAACCATCTTTGTTTATGTTTTGATTACCTTATATAGGACTTGGTCCTCGACACTTACCTTTGAGGTAATCCTCCCCTTTCACCATAATCACCTTCACCTACATCCTTTTACCTATAATCTACCCACACCTATTAAACCTAAACCCACAACATGCCCAAAAACCTACCAACTCATTTTCATATTCTTCCCTAGCTCATGGGAGAACTACATCGGCCTGAGGTCCCTTTTTCGGGACTATGTAGGTAGCACTCGAGGGCATGGGGCCCTTGGAGGTTAGCTCGGCCATTCTCTACCCTAAAACAATTCATCAACCATGCCTAACTCACCATTTACATCACATTTCACTTAGTTCCCCTTTTATAACAAAATTGGAAATTAAGCCACATACATAACAAGTTGCTTACCACAACATACATTTATTACACCTACCATCCTCTATCATCACTATGCATAGATTATACAACATTTCACATATGACCCATAGTATCATTCATTGCCAAAATAATGAATCATAACTAAACCTACTTTGACTCAACCATGCCTAACCTAACCAATGAACCTCGACCATCTAACCATAACTTTGACTCGATCCATGCCTAACCAACTTTGACTGACCATGCCTATACTATAACTTTGACTCGATCCATGCCTATAACCTAACTCGATCCATGCCATAACCTAACCATAACTGACTCGATCCATGCCTAAACCTGACTCGATCCATGCCTAACCTAAATCCATGCCTAACTCCATCATGCCATAACCTAACTCCATGCCTATAACCTGAATCCATGCCTAAACCAACCTAACTCCATCATGCCTAACTCACCTAATTTCAAACCACATTAAAGTAACAAATCCATATCTCATCTAACATACAAGCCATAAACAATGTCTCATACACACATCAAAAATCATGAAATACCATGAATCTCATCATATAAATCAATAAATGTGTATCTCAATATACATGTCTATCTCATCTCATATCCATCATCTCAAAAATGTCGGGCCATGTGATATATATATATATATATATACAAAATGTCATCGGCACACGGGTAGGTCGGTCTCTCATATATAAAAAAGAATGAATGAATCAATACAAAAATCTCTTGCACATGTAGGCGGTATATGCTCAAAATATAAAAAATCACTCATACATCCTCACTGTCTATGGCACATAGGACGGTATGTGATAAAAAATACAACTACCTTGGCATGCAGGTGGCATATATATATCAAAAATCACTAGTATACATCAAAAATCAGGTGACCGCATCTCAGGCATCTCACCGGATGTCCTCCATCTCTGTGTCACCTGCACCCTTGGCCTCCTGTGTCCCTGCTGGCACCTCACCTAGCTCTGGTCACCATGCATTGGTGGCCTCTCCCTGATCGGGCCTCAGAGCTCGTTGACCTCTGTGCTCTCCACACTATGTGTGTGGGATCTCATCCTCTCATTGGATGCCTGTTGTGCTCTGTACTCTCTGTAGGATAGGAAGTCTATCCCGGCCACCATGAGCTGATCCTGATAATATCTCACCTCACCTAGGGCATCCCGTAACCTAGATATAGGCATGGTCTGTGGTGGTCCCATAGGTCTCGGCCCTGTACCTACCTTGCCTGACCTGACACTTACCCTACTGCTGACCTGTGAACTGTGGGACCAGCTCCTGTGCTGTGGTGGTGCCCCTACCCTGTGCCTATATCTGGGCTGTAAGGCCCCAATCTATGTCTAGGTTGTGGCCAACTGGCCCTGTAAACCTACCACTGAGCTAGTAAGGTTGCCACCTGACCATCTCTATCTCTATCTCCATCTCTCCATCTCCTCCTCCCTCCCTCTGCCATCTGGGCCTGCAGACTAGCCACCTGTACTCGTAGCTCTGCTACCTCTACCTCTGACCCCTCGAGGTGTATGTCATAGTATACCTATATCTGGGTAATCACATCATTACCTACCCCTTTGTAGGGTGTCTCTACTGCACTTTGTAATGGTAGCTAAGTAAGCTTGCCCGGTCTAGGTGGTATGGCTCATAATGAGCCAGCCACCCACTACTACTACCTACCTATACATACATCATGGCATCATCTATCCACCGATCCATTGGCTCCTCCTCCTCCCCTGTAGGCCTTTGTAGGCTATGGTAGAGGTAGAGGCCTCTCCACGTCATCTCTATGATATTGTGGGAAGGATGGAGAGGAATATCTGTACAAGCCCGAACTGCGTCGGACCTATCTCTTTGGGATCATCTCATCCTCCCCGGCATGGTGACCTGTATCCACCTCTCTAGCTAGAGCTCAGCTAGCTCCTCATGCATGTGCCTATATGAGGGGAATCCCACATATGGCCTCCAGATAATGTCCACTCTGGACAACCCCTCCAATAACTGCCGAAAATGGGCCACATCATATGTCGGCCTATCGATCTCTGCTCTCCTACAACTGGCACCCATCTCCTGTATCCCACCCACACAGATCTCTTTGGGAAATGCATCTACTTGGGGCATCCCTATAGGTGAACACATAGACTATGTGCTCATAGGCCCAATAGTGTAGTATAAATGTACAACATAGGCTAAACCTGCACAACCACCCATATGCCCATAACTCTCGGTATAGCTGCACCAAGAATGTTGGTGCCTAGGAAAAGCATGTCTCATGCACCATCATATCATGGAGCACCCCCATCAGTGATTGGGAAAGCATCCACCCTCTGCATCTGGTAGTGCATAGTAGCACACTGCCTCCATCAATAGAACCACTAGCCTCGTCTCATCCAGGATGGGCTAGGTACATCTCACCATAGCTCAAACTGGCACTATGGAATCTTAGATCCACCACCCCCTCACCAAAAACTATCCCGATCAGCTCCTCTGAGGCCTCGGAGGAGATAGAGTAAACTGGGCACCCAATATGGGTAACCACAAAATCTGGAACACGTCCTCCAGGGTGATAGTCATCTCACCCGTCGGAAGGTGGAACGTGTTGGTCACGAGTCCCATCTATCGATGAGCATGACCATCAAGTTGGGCTTGAACAACATGTCGGTAGCACTGAATCCCACTCAAGCCCCCACTTTGCCTCCATGTTTGCAGCTCAAAGGGGTCATTAAGCCATGAAATGTCATGTCACGATAGAGAGGTGGAACCCTATCCCGCATGTGTAACTATGCTCTCCCCTACATCCAATCAAGCATGACATTAATCCTATTTACCATGACCATATTCACCAATTATCATTACCCTCCACCCTATTTTTACCCTACCCATCTCAACTACCTAACCTACATCACTTTTGCACCCTTGTGCCTAAAATCTGACCGGTACTGGTTTATTCTAACCGACTTGGTCACCTTTAAACCGGCATCGGTCACCTGTTTGGTGACCACTACCGGTTCATCTTTACCTGACCATGGTTACCACTTAACCGGCATCGGTCACCTGTTTGGTGACCGATCCCAGTTCTACCCAATGAAGCCGGCCAAGCTTGACCGATGCCGGTCACTATCATGGAAAATTCCGTGACTTCCCAAACCCCCTTTTAAAAAAAACTCTCCCACCTGCCCCTTTTACCCCCCTACCTGATGACCTACACTACCCCAGGACCTCTACCCACCCCACCTATACAATTTACTACCCTCCCCCCTCTTTTTTCCCATTATTCCCCCATACCCACATTTTATTTTTTTACCCACCCACAAAAACAAAACCCACAAAACCCTACAAATAACAAATATCAAACCTCTAATCTATCTAATCACCAATCTAGAGTTAGGTGCTTACCTCGTCGTGCATTTTACCTGCCATCTCGGTGGCATGTCAGCCATTGTGTGTGCGGTGGTCCACCGATCCCTCTCCAGCCTCTGCCATCACCGAATAACTACTCATAACCTCGACCAATCAACTCTCTCACCCTGATCCCATGGACCCACTACTCACCAACCTAACCCTCGTCAAATCAACTACTTGACTCACTTTGTCCCATTTTCCTCAGACACTTTTCTCTCTTTCTCTCTTTTTTGTCATTTCTTCACTTCACAAATAACAAATGAATAATAAAAATGTGGATTTTTTGTTTTTATAACCCACGACCTAACCGATGCATCGGTTACCCTTGACCGGCATCGGTCGCGTGCCCTACCTCACCATCGTCGGTTTTCCTATACCGATGTCGGTTATCCATGACCACCATCGGTCACCCTCACCTACACATTGCCCTTACTTTTCCCTTTTACCCCACCCTTTACCCTGATCCTTTACCCCACCCCACCTTTACCCAACCCATTTACCTTACCTTTCTGACCTCTCACTTCCTACCTCCATTTGTCCTCCTTTGGGGACTTCTTATTATTTTACCCCTACCTTGGCCTTACCCATGTCGTGACCTAGATATTTGGACCTGGACCATCGCTAGTGACCTTTGACCTCATGTGTTTGCTATACCTTGGCATTTGTTACCTGTGTTGATTGACCTAATGACCTTACCTAGCCTATTGCCATGACCATTTATCTGACCCTACCTTTGGTGTCTGCAGGAACATACCTAAATGTTCCTACACCTAACCTACGTTGTGTTTCCTGACCATATCCTATACCTTGGATACCAGATTCACTTCAACCTTGTTTGGATAAACCTATCGACCTTAGATGATGTAGAGTTTTCCTGCTCTTCAACCGGTAGTGTCTTTTGCGGTTTATACATGTGTGTGTGTTTTATTGTTGCTACCTTTGACCCTGACCCATTACCTAGATTTCCCGAGTAGACCTTTCACCCTTTTCCCCATGCCCACTTGCCTTTTCCTCACATTTTCCTTTTATCAAACCACTCACCACTTCAGCCTGTTGCCTCGTCAGTTCTGGTTTGAGGGGATCACCTTCACCCACACATGGGGCAACCACATCTTATTTTTGTTAGTGTTGCTTACCAATACAAGCTACACAACAAAAAGGGGAAAAATGTAGACACTAAAATTAGGTCACACTCCCCTTTGGTCCCTCGACAATAAGCACCCTTTATTACATTTACCTAGCCATGACCCCCTTCACCCCACTAATATTAATTTAATTAATTTAATTAAATTAATGCATTATCCTCACTATATTTATTATTTAAATATTTTATTTAAATAATATCCACACATATAGTTCACTTAGACACCTCACCAAGCCAACTCAACCTAAGACCTATTCTTAGTAAGTTGCCATAACTAACTAAGACTTACCCAAACCCTAAAAATCAATGCCTACATTCCCTCTAACCACATTCCCGCATGCTCACAAGAAGCTCCCAGTCTAATCCATGGGATAATGACATGAGATCAAGGAAATCAAGAGGATCTCCCTAGTTTAGTAAACCTAGGAAATCCCACCTTGACCGACGTTGGTTACCCCTAACCATCGCCGGTTAAGCCGGACCACCATCGGTTACCCTTTTAACCCCTAAACTACCTTATTCTCAAGGTTGGAAAACATTGGGAGAAGGTTGATGAGAAAGAACACATCTCAGAGAGATAATGCATCTTCAGAGAGAAAATTCTAGTGAAAAACACATGCAAGGAAGGAGATTGAGCATCTTCTCTGCACATGACCATCCCAGACCATGATCGATCTATCAAGAAAAGAGGAGTGTACATGCAGCCCATGTAGAAGCTTTTCTTTAGTTGGTGATCACTTGCTAACCTTCAAACCCCTCATCAGCACCTCCATCCCTCACACACAGGCATTCGGGATGGAATCCAAGTAAGTATAACATCATACTTTCTTGGTTTATTTCATTTCATCATCATTTTATCATCCATTGTTTATTTCCCCCTATTGACCTTCTCAACATTTTCACCTCCATATACCCATTAAAACCTCACCAAAGCCTACTCCAGTCACCCAATACCTCATCTTGACCCACCAAAGTCCTTTGTGTAATCACAAAGGAGACCAAAACTTGTTCTGTGACATTTTAGATCTCACGGTAAGCGCACCGGTTACACCTAACCACCGTCGGTCACCCTTGACCGACACCGGTCTCTGTATTTTCCCACACAGCCTAGAATAGAGACCTACCCACCTAATTTCATCTCACCCTCATTCACCTGTGATCTACTTGTAGAGATCCTTGTGTTTTTAAGTGAGACCTCTAAATCATTTTAAATAGAAATAGGAACCTAAAGACGATTGGATTGTGACATCAGAGACCCAGAACCAATCATTTGACCTTTGGATTCTATTCTAGCTTAGCTCTTGTTAGATTAGATCTATTTCTTATTGTGTTTTTAAGTGAGATGGTTCATAGTGGAAAGGTTGGAAGAGGGAGTGAATCCATTTCCAAAAAAACTAAGTAAGTGGGAAAATCAAGAACAAATAAATAAGAGACTCAAAATGTTGGAAAGCAGGACACAAGGGATTATCAACCCCAAGACGTTGAAGATGTTTTCCAATTGTGAAAGCCTTGATAAAGATTTGATGAGAGCTTTCCAAAAATTATTGAATCTCGCATTTCGAACTCCGTGTCGGGAATTGATCTTCCAGGTCTTGTTTAATTTTTTGAAAGGGATGTGAGTAGGAGTAAGGAGATATTAACCAAGCTAGGGTTTGTACCAACTGAAGGGATTTGTTTTGGGCTGGTGTCAATCATGCCACCACTGAATAGAAGGAGAAACCCTAATTTTGTGAAGCATATCTTCATGTATGGCATTATTTATTTCTTGTATAGATTTTTATCACCATTGTTAAGGCTAAATTATGCTTTGATAAGGACCCAAGGTTTCCAAGAATGGGTAGCCTTACAGAAAATATCCCCAAGCAACTTGATTCCATGTTTAAAAAGTTGGAGGATTTTAATCCATGGGACCATAACAAAGGGAACATTGTGAAAATTAATAACAGGATACCACCATAAAGAGTGTGAGTTGATGGACAACCTGATTCTAAAACCATCCCCCACCTAGCTCAAGTGAGGTTTGACCAGTTCCCATGCCTTCCAAATACTCTTCATAACAAATGTTCCTCTAATTTTGACTGGAATAGGGGAGAGAAATAGGCTTTGCAGACCCAAGTTTTCCAGGATTTCTTTCCAAAAGGATCCCTTGATGATGTAATGACGAAGAAATTTTTTCAAGCCTTAGATCCTTCTAAACCCCTAAAAATCCATTTGACACTAAGATCAATGCCTTGCAGCTAAATGTTAATAAGCCCTAAGCCACCTACCTCTTTAAGAGAGCAACAAATGTCCCAAGCCACTATGTGGAAGCCTTTGTGACCATGAGAATTAGCCCATAAGAAATCTCTAAGAAATTTTTCCAACTTAGCATATGAAGCCTTAGAGGGTGCCCAACATGAAGAATAATACACATGAGTAGCAACGAGAACCTTAGAGCAAATCTAAAACTTACCAGAAGAGAGAGGTTTGGTAATCTAATAAAACATTTTTTTCTCAACTTGTTGGACAACATAAAACCAAAAAGTAGCACGAGTAGCCTAGAAAGCAAAAGGAATGCTCAAAAACTTGAATTGAACCCCGATTGAATCCACTGCTAAGCATATCCTTCCAGCCATGGAGGAATGGGATCCATAGACTATCTTTAGAATTGAGTATTTTCCATTGAATGGAAGAACTTGAAGCCAATCAAAAATTATCCAGACAATGCAAGGTGTGTTACAAAAATATTGGTCATAGTGTGAACACTTAGCGAGTGGTTTGGGTTATTTGGTAGTAATAGTTCTTTAATAATTATAAAATAATATACGAGTGTGCAAAACAATTGTAATGCACAATTCATAGTTTAGAGATATTTGGGATATTGAGAGGACTTAGAGATTAGCCTTGACTCCTTACTTATAGGAGTTCATTGAGCTATTTATATGTAATCTCTCCATTGGGAATTTGTCCCGAATGAATTACAATATCTCTGGTTTTATTATTTTATTGTGTAATGTTTTGTTTTTTATTTGATTAAATCATAGATATTTACAAGATTTGGTATCAGAGTGGGTTAGACCGCAATGATAACCTGTAGGAATTTATGAGGCATTTAGATTTAGATCAAACGTGTTTCATTGGATTCAATTTTGTGACCTACATGTTTCATTGGAGTCAAATCTATGACCTACGTGTTTCATTTGAGTCAAATTAGTGACTTGTGTGTTTGTCTATGAAAAGTGGTTAGGCTTCACTCAGGTGATTCCATACTTGGCTGCGACATAACTTCTTTTAATATCTGAATCAGCCAAGTAACACAGGTATTGCATTTCTAACCTTTTTGGACGTAGAAGAAAAAAAGTCTAAAGATATATGGGATTTGGTAAGTAAGACATTTGGTGCAAAGGTTGTGAATGCTAAATTCTCACTTAAGTTGCAGTTATTCAAGTTGAAAATGAATGAGGGTGTAACTATGTCAAGTCATATTAATGATCTTAGATCTCTTCTAAGACAACTGACAGAAGTAAGTGCTTAGGTAGATGAAGAAGATGCAAAAGCTATTTTATTAAATATTTTACCTCTAAAATATAGTAATGTAGTTTTTACTCTTGGTCAAATGCCTTCTCATTCACTTGAAGGTATGATTTCTGCATTACTAGCTGAAGAAAAAAGAACAAAAGAATATATTGAGGAAGAAAATGCTCTTTATATTAAAAGGAAGCATACTAAATTTTTTCAAAAACAAAGAGGAATTAGAATGCTTTTATTGTAAGAAAAAAGGACATAAATCTTCTTTTTGTATTACTCATGCCAAGGACATCATAAAAGGAAAGCTAAAAATGGATGAAGCTAATATAGTTGTTAAAGAAGAGTCAGAGAATGAAGAAGAAGATGAACCTAAACAGAATGAGGATGAAGATGACTACCTATATTGAGTAGTGCTTGATGGAGGATGGAGGTATAGGAGGATGGAGGAAAATTGGCATCTCTTGTTATTCACCAACAAAGATATTTCTTCATTGTATTGGTGACCTTTTTTTTCAGTTGTGTGGTGTGTTTTCTTTCCGTTGTAATAATGTAAGTAATAATGAAAGCTCATGCATGAGCATAATATTCATGTTAAAAGTTAGAAATAATGATGTGAGAAAAATAATGTACGCTACTATGCAATGGTTGGTTCCACTAGAAAACCATTTTCTGAGTTGGAGTTCTCTTTGAAAACCTCATATTGTTTGAGTTGTTGGTACTCATTGAAAACCTTCATTTCTTTTGTAGATCATGAGCGGAGTACATGGAGATAGCTTTCCCCATGTTCACACTAAGGGGGTGACTGTTACAGAAATATTGTTCATAGTGTGAACACTTAGGAGTGGTTTGGGTTATTTGGTAGTAATAGGTTTTTAATAATTATAAAATAATATATGAGTGTGCAAAATAGTTGTAATGCACAACTCATATTTTAGAGATATTTGGGATAATGAGAGGACTTAGAGATTAACCTTGACTCCTTACTTATAGGATTTCATTGAGCTATTTATATGTAATCTCTCTATTGGGAATTTGTCTTGAATGAATTACAATATCTCTGGTTTTATTATTTTATTGTGCAATGTTTTGTTTTTTATTTGATTAAATCATAGATATTTACAAGATTAGAAAATTTTCAACTTAACATATGAATCCTTAGAGGTTCCTAGGATGAAGAATAGTACACATGAATAGCATTGATAACCTTAGAGAAAATTTAAAACTCACGGGAAAGAAATAGGTTTGAGTAATCCAATAAACAATTTTTTTCTCAACTCATTGGACAACATAAAACCAAAAGTAGGAGTAGCCTGGAAAGCAAAAAGGAATGCTCAAAAACTTGAATTAAACCCCTGATTAAATCCACTACCAAGCATATCCTTCCAGCTATGGAGGCATGGGATCCATAGACTGTTTGTAGCATTGAGTATTTTTCCATTGAATGGAAGAACTTGAAGCCAATCAAAAAGTATCCAGACACTGCAAGGTGTTGGTAATAGACTCTTCATTCTCAATCAGATTTTAGAAAGAATCATTAGACAAGTGACCATTAATAAGTTGTAGCTCGAGAATTCGGGAAGAGAAATTTTCTTAACTAACCCCTTGCGAAATAGACTTGGCAAGAAGATAGTGAAGCCCTCAATAGAAAGCAAATAAAGTGTCAAAGCTAAGGGGTAACTTTATCGAATGGACATGTGAATCTTAAACATGTCGAGTGGACTATAATAATGGTAAGCTTGGCATTAGAATCCCGAAATAACATATATATAGACCGGATGAACCTAAGGTTAAAGCACAGAGCTTATAACATTGAAATTATGAAAGGCCATTAAATCCTATCATAAGATTTTTCAAAATCAATGTTTATGAAGAGAGCATTTTGATCGGATACTGGACCCACTCCATGCCTTCCCAAATAGAAATGATATTGTCTAAAATGATTCTTGTCTTAATGAATCCATTTTGTTCACTCATTACAATGAGAGGAAAATATTATAGATCGAAGGTCTAAGGCCTTAGTAATGATCTTGTATGACACATTCAAGCAGAGTGATCGGTCTCCAACTAGTGATGAGTTCAAGATCTCCATCCTTGGGGATAAACTTAATATTACCTTGATTTATCAAATCCCTAAGAGAATTATTGTCCATGGCTTCACAATAAACATGATGAAGGTTAGGACCAATAGTATCCCATAACACCTGATAAAACTCACAAGGAAATCCATCAATACCAGGAGCTTTTTCTATTTTCATTTTCATAATAACTTCCTTGAGGTCATCATGCGAAAGGGGACGATCATAGGAAACTCTCTAAGTCTAAAAAATTTACAAGGAACTTCTGAAGGAAGCGTAACAAAGTGGCATCCCTCTCTGAAGTGTATGGTTCCATAGAAAATACACCATGGTAATGATGAACAAAGCCCTGTAGGACATCCGGGAGGTTAGTGATACAACCAGTAGCACCCTTGATCACTCGGATTGAACTGGAGGCATGGCGAAGTCAAAGGAAAGAAAAGAATTATTTGGTAACTTAGTCACCAATCTTGAGCCAATACAACTGAGCTCTAATTAGCACCCCATGAGCTGATATACCTCTTTCATCTTGAGTTTGTGTCACCATTTTTCCACCTCTGTCTAAAGGTGGGTATTAAAGGGTAAGTGGTCAAGAGCTCTTAAACTTCTGACATATTCCCAAGAAGAGGCATTATGCACCCTTCATCTCGAATAATGCCACATTTTCCCATTAAAATGGAGAAAGGATATAACTCGATAATGGTATCCTTCACCAAAAATCCACCCAATCGGACGTAAGGGTGCTTAGCTTGATTCAAAATGCACAAAATATGCTCTAAATTTTTATTGTGTTATAGGTGACTAGTGTTCAGGTATAATTGGGAGTTCTGGGGTTTGAAAGGAGATGGATTCCATCTAATTTTTAAAAATAGGTAGATGATCTAAGAGAAAATTCCCTTCCCAGGATGGAAACAGTCTACATAATTGGTGGAGAAGGAAAATGCCATATGATTCGAAAAGGAAAGAATGACCACGTCATTTGAAAACTTTATCATCACCTTATCGAAGGTTGGACCTAGTGAGCCAAGGTGCATCAGAGGCATGCTGAAAATAGTGGATAGGATCAAAAATTCCAAGTTTTTATGCATGTAAAACCATGTTTCTCACTCACTCACACAACACCGCATAGAAAGACATCTCACTTTATCATCGCAGGACTGTCATGTTAAAATCCTCAAACATGATCCAATGTGTGTGGGATATCTCATCAAAAATCCACTACCAAAGTAAATATTTCTCAACAACATCATTGGAAGCATAAATATTAACAATACCAAAAATTTGATTATGTAGATCAAAAAGGGACCACATAACCCGATGTGAGGGGTTAGAACCCCAAGAAATAATTGAATGTTGTAGAGAAGGAGAGAGAAGAGTAAGAACACCCCCTTTCCTAGGCTCATGATTGGAATGATGACAAATGGCACCTGACCAAATAGTATAAGCAACATAATGAAGAAGAAATCCAGCAAGCTTAACCTCCTATAGACAGAGCACATGCATGTGACCAAAATTTTGACAACCATCCCTAATCATGTAACGATGGGTCAATTATGTAAGACCAAAAACATTTTAAGAGAAAAAAATCATTGAGAATCTCCAAGGTTCATGCCAAATTCCTCCTCATGGACCCCGAGATGGTGAAATTATTCATGAGAAATGGATAAACTAATGATTTTTAAAAAAGGAACATAATCTCCTATCTGAAAAGGACACCTCTATGGTGGGACATACTCATCATCCTCTAGGGGAGAGGGACTACAAGAACACAGACTTGTTTCTAGAGGTGTCAAGATTCACCTTAGAACGAGGTTGTGAAATTACACACATTGGTGAAATTTTGGACTCCGCAAGTGGGGAGCGATGAACTAGAGGATGAGAAACCAATTGTTTAGTGTTAGTAGAGGTCGGAGCTGAGGTGGACCCTCCAATAGGCCAAAGATACACATATGGCTAGGGTTTAGGGTTTTTCTTATTGGTGACCACAGTCCAACCCTCACCAAAGGAGGAGGATGGTTTAGGGTTAGCATTTTTATTTTCATTGACAGACGGGGTTGAGGAAGCCATTAACGGGCATTCATGAATCATATGGTCAGCATATTGGCAACAAAAACAAGTATTAGGTATATTAATGTAGAGGAATCTCTAAAAGAACCAGATATCACTAACTTGGATATCAATGCTTTCCTTGAGGTATTTGGCTAGGTTAACTTCCACACAAACCTGGCACTGTGGGCGGACCACATAAAACTTGTTTGGTTCATGGTAAATGAAACGCCCAATGGGTTTGACCAGGTCTTCCACAAAACACCATAGGGGAAAAGGTAGACCAAGAAACTCCACCTAGATAGGAAATTTAAGCTTAGCATGTTTGGAGACCTGAAATTCATATGTCTAGGGGGAAAATATGACCAGAGTGTTCCTAATAAACTAGGGGCCATGGTTCACAATGGCCTTGTAATGTTCAGGATTAGAGAAACGAAACAAGAAAAACCCTTGGTAAGATTTTGGACACCCTCAAGTTTGACACCATAGCCTTGCAGTGGTTGTGAACCCACTATTTGAGAATACTCTTCGGGGGACACGACCAACGAAGTATATGCAACCAAAGTGAAAGATTCAAGCTAAGAGAAAGTCTTTTCAAATTGAGGTAAATCTAAAACAACATCAGGATCAGGAAGAGGAGGGTCATTACCTCATTGTAAACCTTTATGACAAACTTGTGAGCTTGTTTCTTTACCAAAGGCATGATCATTCGAGCTCCTACCACCTACACCTGCATCAATAGATGCAAAAATAATGGCTTCCACCATTAAAATAGGAAAACACCACCACCCAAAGGTTAAAAAAGCAATTAAGAGTAATAAACTGCTAAATAAATGTCCCACCTAAATAAAAAAAGGTGGTGTGATAAGAAGTACAATGCAAAAACTCAATCATAACACTCAAACCCTAGTAGAGCACCCAAATCTCAAAACCGAGATATTGTTCATCCATGATGTGTAATTGAAAATAAAACATGCAAAGAGTTGAGATATTTTTTCTAGAGATAATTATGAGCACCATTTGTTGACCAATCAAAGTCGACCAATGACTTAGAAGTGAATCAAAACTTGAGTCTGCAGCCTTGAGTTTACAAGTGCTCTCTTCTTCATAGTCTTACATGTTAGGCTATATAGATAGTTTTCATAGTTTTTATAACATGAGTCTTATTACTAAATTATAGTTTGAATTGTTAAATAGTTATTAAAAATAGTATTTTCAAGAATTTGAAAAACTCATACATTCAAAAATTGTGGCTATAACATGTAGTTTCTATTTAAATCCAACTTGGCTTTTAATATTTTGTGGTCCATACTTAAAAGGTTGTATTGTGTTTTTATCTATGTGTCTCGTATTGTTTTATCTTAAAACACTCTCTTTAAAGTTATGTAATTAGTTGTTCTAGATGAATTTCTTATTTGTGTATTAATTTATTCAATTTCTAATCATATTTTGTAACTATATTAGAAATTAAAAGTTGTGTCAAGTTATAATAAATATTGAGTCAAGAAAGGTTTTGTAAATTGTTTAATTCAATCATCAAAATAAGGGTTTCATTGTTAAAAGGAAGTATTATCAATGGCATGTATTATTGTAAGAGTATACTAAAAATATATCACACATGCATTTTCAGTTAAAATCAATGTCCAAAGTTGTTCAAATTGTGGGAGGATAAGATGAAGAGTATTGCATTTCTAATGCATTTTTATGATTTCAAATAAGGTAAATATGTCTAGCTTTGGGGCTCTACCCCTTAACCCCACCCTATACTATGACAAGGTGTATACTCAAGGCACTACTATAGGATCTACAAGGGGTAGTCCCCTTTACCCCACTAAGGTTTCTACCCCCAAACCCCTCTTTGTCATTCAAAGACAAAGTGAAGATTGGTGGGGAATTCATGATGATAAACGAGGTGCAAATTTAAGCTTGAAATTCCATCTTTTAGAGTAAGCATCATACCAACTAGAGGAAGGAAACATTAGAGGCTAGAGATCAAACAACTTCTTCTCTTTAGCCACTAATGATAGGGTCACATTATATTTTGGTGGAATATCCTTTTAATTTTTTTGTGTTATATGGTGTATGTAGAAATAAAACATTGTAATCATTCCCCTATTAAGATTGAAAAGAGGAGAATGTGAAAATAATTGAGATTGTAAATAGTTGATGTGAGAGAAGTTAATTATATAGATCATTTGATGATCGGTTGGTGGTAAGCTCACTTGAAGTGAAAGCATTAAATGTTGTGTTCTCATATGTAGGTGTATCAATATGAGTATGGTCATTCGATGAAATAACATTCACTATAAGTGAAAGTGATTTTTTTATTTTTATATGTAAGTGATCACATGTAGAAAATATCTAGAGTAGCAATATGCAAACCTAAAAGTATGTGTTGGCATCAAATTCTATTTCAAGTTCTTTTGATGTATTCTTTCCCCATGTTCACACTTGGGGGAATGTTAGGATATAGTGCTCCATACGAATAATCTTATAGTGTTTAAGTGAGTTGTTGAGGATAACTCATGCATAAATAGAATAAGTTTGTTCAAAAATAGTTTTAACAAATATTTTCGAGAAATTTAAGGGATGTTATAACAAGACTTGACTTTTTAATTTAGGATAATATAAGCCTATAAATTTGTAATTTTTTTTCATGTACCAAAATAATGAACAACCTCGTTTTAATGATTTTTTTGGTATGTTTAGTCTAAACCAAACTTAACATAATATTTATTTTTTAGAATTTTATAGGGATAAAAATCTTTATTAATGCAAAAGCTTCATCAACATTTAATTGAATTTATAATGACCCAAAGATTGGAAGAATAAAAATATAGATGAGGGTTGAATATTACATAGAGGAATGTGGCCCATTGTTAGATGTTTATAATTGAGATATTTTATTGGTTCCACCACCTTCTTTCTACAAAAATTAAATTTGGTATTATCATCAATAAATTGTATACCTATTGCTTTGGAATTATGTCATTGCACCTTCAATCTAGGCATGTGGATCGAAATTAAACTTTTAATGTTTTTCGTAGATGCACAAAAATGGAGGATAATTGTGTGGCCATTTTGGTCAATTTTCACAAAGGGCATACAACCTTTTTAAAGCGATTTACTCAACCTATTTTAAATAGGTTGGTACAAGACAAAATGGAATATTCCCTTTGAAATATATAGGGTGCAATACATTTTTGTCAAAATCATGCACACCCTTTTTGAATTAATAATTTAAAAGAAAAAAATAGAATTGCATAGGGTGAACGCCTTTTACAATACAAAGGTATCTTTTTATATTTATAACAGAAAAATTGATTTTCCACATTTTCACAAACCCTTGAGCTTGGAAAGGAATCTTTAAAGGTGTATGTAATAGTGTGCAATCCCTTTAGAGGCATATTTTATCTTTGCACTTTGTCTTGAACATGTTGATGACTTTTCCACATGCCTTAATGAGTTGATTATATCATTTTATATTATTAATTGGTTTTTCTAGATAAATTGGGGTTGTAGAAATAGAAAATATACGTTTTTCATTTTGATTTTCAAATTTGTTTCTTAATAGAGGTTTTATATGGGAAAAATTAGGGAAATGTAGAAGAAATTGTAAGGAAACTATTAAAAACCCCTATATGTTGGATGATATGTGTTGTACCATTTTTGGTACTACACGTGTATCCTACACATTAATATTTAAATCTCGATGATACCACTTTTGCAAGAATCTATGTAACACTATATTCCATATACAATTACTCCACCATTCAGGGAGACTATACATAGATATGTGCAAGAATTCCATGTAGCCTTTGTAGTTACTAGATCAACTAAGGGAAATATTGAGATAGATACTCAGGATATAAATATTCCATATTATATATTCACTTAGGTAATTAATAATAATTTTATCACAAAAGTAATAATAAATTTACCTTGATATATGTTTACAAGTAATTGATTCATAGTTTTGACTTCTTCCTTTTGTTTCTTGTATAGTTGATGGTGGATATGATGGCTATGCTACCGGATTACATTATTTTATTGCAACAACTATTATCATGATATATACATAATCATGATTACATTTTCTAAATTATATTATTGTAAAGGAATTATTGTGTCTCAATTGGCTATTGGAATCACTCTTACTAGTCAATATAGGAATGTCTCTAACTAGTCTATTAATCTTGGTAGATTGTTATCTTAAAGCTTTTCTATCTTGGTCTTATTGGTCTTTATCTCTCTATGTCTCTACCTAGTCTAATGATGTCAATATTTCTCTCTTGATGTTGATATCAATGTTTTTTCTTCATTATTCACTATATTTGTGCATGTGAATTCTAACATGTTTGGACTTGGATTGTAGAAAACAATAGGTAAAAATATTGAGGGGAGTATCTTTCCAACATCTAGTTTATACTCCCAACAAATTTAGGTTACTTCACTTTGGTGAGAATGCATAGCATAACTCATAACAAAATCTATATATATATATTTTATTACATATATATATATATAGAAATGCTATGTATTTATAAATATTTATATATATATATACATATATCTATATGTATATCTATATATATATATATATATATATATATGTATTATTATATGTCTATAAGATTTTACCTATAAGAACTGTATGTTTTAGGTCTCAAGACTAAGGAAAACCTTTCAATAGCCTAATAGTCCCTCATAACCATAATCACAAACCTTTAGAGAGTTTTTTTCAAACACATTTATTTCATACACTATTGTTAATGCAACATCAAAGATATGATATTTTTCATTTAAGAACTTAAATCATCACTTTATGTATAGAGGTCATTTTATGGATTTGTTTCATATGCTAAATTATATCATTTATGATTTCATATAGATGTTGGCATAACCTAAGACATGTTTGGCATGCCACATGAGATAAGAATCCAAGTAAGACATGATGGAAGGATTGTTATAGAGGTATAAGTTTATTGACATATATAAACTTGATTAGTTTTACATGCTTTAAATTTTAAAAAAGTAAATGTCTTAATTTGGCATACACACATATATAAAAATATATATATATATATATATATATATATATATATATCCTCATATATTTATATATCCATAAATATATATGGTTCTATATCTATAATAAGCTGAGAGGTGAAACTTATTTAGTGGCATTGAGTAGCCAAAGAGTTGGTTATAGGTATAGTTGTAGATATACTTGTATAGAGTTAGTTGTAGTGCTAGCATATACATATGTACACTTAACTTATTTTTCATATGTATAAAAAAGTTATAATTTATTTATTGCGTATTACTTTTACTTTCCTATTAATTTTTTTGTCCTTATTAACTTTGGAAATGGGATATATGTGAGACTTCTATATCAAGATTCAATTTTTGCAAGGGGTTGTATTGATTAAGGTGAACAAGCACTCTAATAATATTATGTTTTGTATGTTGGATGAGATTATTTATCTAGACTCAATATACCCAATGTATCATATATTTTACCTTAAGACATGCAAATGAATTTATTAAGAATTATATGGTACTTATCACTATGAATGAACATGACTAGATTGATGGGCACATAACTCATCATACCCTTGAGCTATTATTTTATGTTAAGGTTGTCTTATTGCATTTCTTGTATGGATGTACTTGTCTCCAAATTAATTTGGAAAAGTGTCTCTAATGTTTATGAATGAATATATACAACACTTGAATTATTTGATGGAACACTCCTAATTATAAGAATTTAGCTATATAGTGAACATTCATTCTCTTCTAGAAGGTTATAAAATGAATTAAATTTGTATTTTTAACATTCTTATAGGTGATGATTTAGCATAAAATTGATTATTGTTATTCCTTAGTGTAATGTCCTTGATCCATTAACTCTGGATGTATTTTATAGACTATATAGTGGCTTTCTTAGCCAAAACTAGTGTAATCTCAAACTTGCCACTATAATGTTTTAATTTTAAATATTCCCATGTTATAGACTAATAGGAAAAATGCCCTAAAATTATGGCATGAAAACGTGGATTATAGAAATTATGTTAGGGCTAGAGAATGTTATAATATCATATAGTAAGAATATTAGTAGTATGGTAAATGAAAATTTAAATTTTTTAGATAAAAGAGTTAAATGGTGTAATCCATAGTATGGGATAAAAGGATTGAGTTCCAATGGGCAGTAAACTCAAGGGAACAATTTTTTTAATTGAGTAGATAGTGGTAAATTTACACTTTTGGTAGATACTTAGGTTAGGGTAATAAGTTAAGTCACAAGGTATGTTTTCATGTTCAAGTTCGACAGAGAGATAAAATGTGGAATAAGTTTGGTAAAGATAAAATTTGGGAAAAAAATCATGATCAAGTTTGAATAATATAAATTTACATTTTTAAATATAACCATTAAATTATCAAAATAGGAAAACATTACTAATATATTTGAAATTTATGTGAGTGACAAGTTTGGTTCATCCTCCACTTTAATTCAATCTTATAATCATGGTTTTGGCAACATCAAAGCTATTGATTTTTATTTTCTTTGATGCTTTTGAAACTTTTTCATGTCATATGATCATAAAAACTATCTTTCCACATTCTCTAGAGGTGCTACATAATATTAAAGATCCATTTGAAACACTCAGAGACAAATCTACATATAAATTCAAACATTGAAATACTATCAAGTTATTTTGGAACTACTATAGAGTTGTCTCTGTATGGAAATTTTAGGATCAAAATACTTCAGATCTGATCTAAAAGGTCAATCTTCAAATCCATACTAATGAATTTCCTCTCTACGCAAAATAATCTCAACTCCTCTATTTACTAATGAATTTTATCTCCTCTACACTAATATTCTTGAATTATCATAAAAATGTACATGAAAAACTCACTCTCGAGGTTTTGTGCCACTCTCACACTAAGATACTTCACCCTTGGAATAAGTATAGAAAATTATCATAAGAAAATTGCAAAGATACTTAAAATGTACTACATTATCATTAATTAGAAATGTCTAACAAAGTTTCAACAAAATAGAAAATAATCTAACTTTTATATCACATTTATATTATTTTATTCATTAACTTCAAATATAGATGGTTACATCCTTCTAGAATAAGTATCATATGGGATCAACATAAAAAAACATGGAAACATGCCTAAACTTATGTTTTGTGAGCGTGGATATTTATTTGTTAAATGTAATCATATCAAAACCCAACTTTACTCCTAACTAACTCCTTCAAAGTAGGTCAATCCCAATAATAGGGTATTGACTCATACATTACTCATGTTCTTAACAACATAATAGCTCATGCTATTTTGTGGGATTTTATTACATCAATTTATTTTCTTTATATTTTGTGGAAAAGTGTGACTTGTTTCTCTCTTTCTTATTTCCTTCTCCTATTATGACTCTATCCCTTTTATTATGTTACTTAGTGAGACATCAAATTCCTTCAAAGGAAAATTTATTACACTCCATCAAGGTCATCATAACTTTATGGATTTGTAAAAAATTAAGAACTTGTCCAAAATCAATTATAATGATCCTCTACAACAACAGATTAAATAACACATAGGAGATCAAGGAAATACTATGAATTTCCTATAAAATACTCTGGATCACTTGAATAGTACTCAAAATCCACCATCTAGCACTTTATCTTGGTTGATCAAAATTCCAATGATCATAATTGATGTCATATTTACTCGCATGCTCAAAAACAAATTATGCATGCTAAGGAATGATAGAAATCATCAATATTTTATATTACAATAACTCCAAAGAATAGACTAAATAGGTACCCTATAATTTCACATTTAATTGAGTCACAAGCTTTGAAACTATACATAAATCCACTCTAAAACTATCCAACGAGGAATAAAAGGATGTTAAATTTTACCTTTAGGTGAGATAAGTTACTATCTCATCACCCCGGAGATTTTCTCTCAAGTTTTAGTGATATAAAAATGATAACATGTTTTTCATTCGCAACCAAATCATGGTTAGGAGAGCCAAAGTTAGTCAGAGATTGAGAAAATTTTGATCAAGTGATGAATAAAAAATGGATTTTATAATGCATCTAGAAGGGTTTAAATATTATAAAATGACCTTCCCCATCACTCATGCCCCTAAACGATGTTGTTCAATTATGTCCCAAAGCTATCTTAAAAGGAACTTTACTTGTCTAAAGGATAAATAAACAAAAACTTTGGCACACTAGTGTATATATATCAAGTTGTATGGATAAAATTCATGAGTTCTTATGGTTTTACATGTAGGTATTTTAATCATTCCCTTTATTTTTTCTCTCAAGTGAGTGCATCGTAAAAATGACAATATGTTTTATCTCATGGCCAATTCATGGTTTAGAGATAAAAATTTGTGTAACAAATTGTAAAAATAAAGATCAAAGTACTAAATTGAGAAACTAAATTTCTAAGGTGCTTATATGAGTGTAAATATGTTATACATACCTTCCTTTATACCCCACGCCCTCAAACCTCGCTAACTAGTCACGTTTAGAATTTCTTTTAAGATAATATTTATGGTCTAAAGGCCAAATACATGGTGAAATTAAGTACGCTAGTGTTCACACATCAAGGTGCATGGAGAAAACTATGAGTTCCTAAATTAGCACACTCAAGTCCTCTAATCATGACCTAAAGGGTTTATTTCAAGTTATTGCAATAAAAATGATAATATGTCTTTTTCGCAGCCACTTCATGGTTTAGAGAGCCAAATTTACTCAAGAATTGAGAAAATTAATTTTGGAGATTTGAATTGAAAACTAAATTCTCCAATGCATCTGGATGGGAATAAATACTCTAGATGAACCTTCGTTAAGCCCCCATGCCCGTAAACAATTTTAACTAATCATCTATAAAAACATTCTTACTGATTACTCCCACAAATACATACATTAGTGTTGTATCAATGATGTGTTCTTATTTACATATAGATGTAAGGGTTAGTAACATAAAAATATGTTCATATAAATTAACATAAATCAAAATATATTATTATTGGAAATTTGTAAGATAGAACATTAGAAATCATTATTGATAAGGAGAAACACAAGGAAAATGACCTACTTAGTTGATTACATACTCAAACAGTTGATTTTACATTGTTGTATGAATGTTCAAGATGGGAATGATCTACAATTTCTTCATCTTTGAATATGGAAGTGAAATCTAAGTAGGGATGAAATTGTTTGAGATGCATATAAATATCATATGGTTTAGTACTTGTAAATGGTTTTTTATAGTGGTGAAATGAAATTGTGTAAATTTTTGAGCCCTCAGTAGCTAATCGTGATGTTCTTTTCTCTAAAACCTTAGGTATCACACATGTGTAAAAATTTTTGTATAATGTGGAACAAATTCAAACCCTAACCATATGTAGAATACCCTACAAAAAGGTTAGGGGTTGAGTTGACGTATAATATGTATGTTGTCTATGTTTCCAATACTCAAAAGAGGCCTCAATTTACACATAGTTCTCCACCTAGCATGTGAGATCTATATGATGCAATTAGCTCCAATAATTTGATTGCTTGAATATATAACAATTTTTTTGGCATGTTTATCTTGATTTATATTTGGAATCTTATAACTTGGGAAGTGTGAACTATAACCTAGTTGAGTATTCTTTAGACTTGTATGGGGATACTCCTAGAGTGGGTTGATGTATTTTAGAAATTTAGGAGAGAATGGATTTCTTTAGGAATGATATTTTCAATGACTATTCTTGAAAGGGATAGGTGATTTTAAAGTGAGTAAATGAGTGCATTATACTTGTTTATATAGGAGTTCATGGGTATAATTTTTTCATAAGGTTGACCCATGAGGAATGAATCGATCCATAATAAGATATTAAATTGAGAAAGTTATTGTTGGGTGGACGGGGATGAATCGTTAACTTCATACTAAATGGTTGAATGGTTCAATCCTAAGTGAACATTTATGTACATACAAGTGTTAGGATTCTATAAAATTAAGGGAATGATTCCGAGAGGAATATATTTCTTTGGACTAATACAAGTAGTTTTGTGAGCAATGTGAATAACGGAAAAAATCATGTGATATGGATAAGGATGTGAAATTAATATCGAAGGTGATTACAAGCCTTGATTTAGCGATAAAGCCATGTTATCATTATCAAATCATAAATTTCCAAATTTAGGCATCCACATTTTACAAAAATATTTGTATATTCTATTTGTTTTGTTTCTAAGAAATTTTTAGATGTGGCTCAAGAGACAATCAAATTTTTAAATTTACACTTTAACATTGTTGGTTTTGACAATGCACTCTTGCTAAGACAAACAAAATTTTCTATCCCCACTTAGTACATATCAAGGTATCTTGTATAAATTATTTTTTCATATACACAAATATGTGGAAATTTTTTGAGAGTTAAATACATAAAATCCATAGAAAAACTCCACTGATAGGATGAAACTTTCAACTTTCATGTTTTCACCCCTATTCATAAATAACCACTTTGGTCACTTATGGAATATGATCATGGCCTACTTATATATTTTTTTACCAACATATCCTCCATCTGATATTTCAATTTTATATTCTTCATTGGATCATTTAATCCCTATAGGCTATCCTCTCCATGATAATTTACCTTTGGAGTCCTATATAAGCAAGTTAAACTCACCTTATTTACTAACTTGGCATTCAAGTGTGAACTTATATTACAAAAAGTAGCACTAAAGGCACCTAAGGATCAATAAATCACTACAATTTTGAAGCATTCTACTAGGTCAAGGAATCAACTTCTCTCATTTACAAGAACTCAAACATCCCCATTTCAAGTATTAGCAAGAGACAAACTCATTTCCGAGCATTGTCAAAGAGGTTTGATTTTCAAATCATAGTTTCATTAATTCAAATATCACATGCTAGGGAGAGAAAAATGTATGATTTTATGCCTCTTCATAATAGTCTCGTGTAAGCAAATTAAGGGTTACATGTCAACGCAACTAATGTTTATTTTTAGGGTATCCTACACATAGCTAGTTTTATATACCTTAATCAAAATATTCATAGGGATTCACAACATGAGTGAAAACTAGGGTTTGAGTGACATACATTTCCAAGAATGTGATAATATCATAAAGTTACATATTAAGATTCAAATTAGGGTCAAAACCATGAAACAGGCACAAAACTGTACAAGTCATCCTGACATATCTTTAAGGTCCTGTACCAAATCATTTTCAATCTATAATTCCAAACATGAAGCACTTACATGTTTAGATCTCCCATTTCTAGGAGTATACACTCTTATAACTTACTGTATCAATATGTAATCAACTAAGTGCACTCATTACCTTATTTTTTGAACTTATAACATATTTTATACACTAGTTACAAGAATTAAGATGTTTTAATGATATTGCATAACTAATGTTTGAAGTTAATTAATCATAATAACATAATATATCTCTCCTTTAAATCATTTTTAGTTGATTTAATCACTAATATAATATTTTTAATGAGGTGTAAAACATTTGGTGAACATGAATCTTGAATTGAATTTTTTTCTCAAAACCCTAATTACCCTAGGTTTCCTTTCTCTCTTTTGGTGTATGATTCTTCTTCTAGGCCTATTTATTTTACTCATAGTTGTCATAATTATTTCATCTCGTGATCATACCATATCATTCCTTGATTATGTAAAGTGTAACACCACACACAAGGATGTTACCATTAACCTCTTTCACACTCACATTCATCTTGACACATCTCTTAAGTGTGTATTGGATATTATGTCATGAGATTTTTATTTTCAAGAGGATCCCATATCTTCCACTTATAATGACTTGCCTCCTCAAGATTTCATTGTTAATGGACACCCTTTATATCTTTAAGTAATCATCCATAAAACATTGTTTAGTGTGATCTCATAGTCAATTATCCCAGTCTCAACATTTGTAATATTTCCTTTTTGCACCATTTGGGCATCCTTGCCAAATATTTTTCCTCCTCTACTATAATTATTTGTGGTTTTGATAACATACTACACCATTCATCGGGATAAATCACATTGAACATCACTCTAGGATCTTGCACCATTCTTATCATTTTATCACATTATGTCAAATAACCTTAGTTATAATTTCTTATTAGGACATAATTGGATTCATGTCATGCACACACACCATTCTAATATTCATATTTGTCTCAAATATTCCTACAAGGAACCATGTACACCACTAAGGATGATCCCACTCCCTAAATATTGTGTCATTACAACCCCTAATGAGTTATTTGTTCCTCAAACCGACTTCATTCTCATTCTTATCAAGATTATGGGATCGGTTACACTTCTTCATTACAACATAAATTTACCAAACATTGGCTTGGCCACTAAAGCCAAAATTCACAATAGACTAACGAGGGAATAAATTATTATATACAACCTTTTATGTAAACCCTCTCTAGCCATTCATTCCTTCATCACGAAAGTATTCAAATGAGTTCTTTACTACTCATTTGAATCCAAATTGAATCTTGTAATACTAAATCTCATCGATGATAGTGCATCACCTAACACCACATATTTAGATGAATTTACTAATGGTAAATATCTCTTTGAACACATGGGAATATATAAGGATCTCCTTTCCATATTTCATAAGAATAGGTTTCCTCACACTTTATGGGATTATGTGTACTTTGGGGATAGGGTTTCCTCTTATACGTCACCTGATTCTCTTGATATTATTCCAACTCACCCATATATTGATGATCTCTCCACACTACTTAATAAATAAACTATTTCCTTTAATTTTGGTACTAATGATGACCTCGCTTAATGATTCTTGGAATTTCCCTTAATGAAAAAAAAAGGATTGATATATAATAGGTGTTTGAGACTTACATGATATTTTTCTTGGACTTATAATGACATGCTTGACATCGACCCATCTGTCACCATGCACAACATTGTGTCGCATGCAAATGACAAGCCATTACAATAGAAAATCTATAAGATGCACCCTAAGGTAGCTTTATTGGTCAAAAAGGAAATTTAGAAGATCTTAGATGTCATATTGATCTATGTCATCGACTACCCACTTTGGGTGTTTAATATAGTTTTGTGGAAAAAAAAATGGTGAGAACCACTATATTGTATTAACTTTTGAGACTTAAATAAGGATTTTCTAAAGATATTTTCCTCTCCCACACATTGACATGATTTTTGACTTTATTGTTGGTATTACATGTTATCTTTTATGTAAATATTTTCTAGATATAATCAATCCAAAATTAGCCATGTTGATCAAGAGAAAACTACCTTTACTACCCCATAGGGTACCTTTTGTTACACATTCATTTAATCGAGGAATTTTGTGCCACTTATCAACATGTTATGACACACATATTTCATGACAATACTCATAAGATTATTTAATACTATGTTGAATATTTTCTTGCCAAATATAAACACCGAAAATAATTACTTGAGAACACCTTACCTCAAGAAGGTCATAATTTGTGATATCAAGCCAAATGATATGTTCTTATAGGAGGATCCTTGTTCAAATTTTAATTCGATGGTTGAATTTTTTGTTGTTTAGGAGTTAAAGATGCACAAAAATTATGTTCTTAATTATATGATAGTGAGTATGGTGGTCACCTTAGTAATAAATCCATGTCTCAAAAATTACTTTTGTAAGGATATTATTGGTTGACAATGGAAAAATATAGTCATGAATACGTGTTGAAGAAATAATTTTTCACAAGGATAAATTAGCAAGATTTCACCAACGCCAGGACTAAGTCCATCCTCTTAGTAATGGGGAGGCTCACATTTATTTAATGTAAAATAAAATTTATCATGTTCTTGTGAAGTCGGGATCACACATGAATACTCCACTAGACTTGTGGAAAATTTCTTACACTTAGTGTAAGGGAATAATTTTCTTAGTGAGAAGAGGTAGAGGGGAGTAAGAATGTGGTGAAGGAGGGTTAAATTTGTGAATAGGAACTTACAAATTTTCACAACATTAACTAGAGAAAATCTACACTCAATTAGAATAATTCAACCTTGAGAACAAGATAAGACTAACAAACCATAAACATAAAATTATATTGATTCATTTATAAAAGGCACTAACACCTTTCTTTTTTTTATAAGATCATTATGTTGACAAAGTTGAGTAGAGGAAACATAGACAAAGAGGAAAATATAATAATGTAATCTCTTTCTTGTATTTAGTAGTGCAAATATATCTACTAGAAACTCACAATTGACAACCCTTTGGAATGGAGAAGTCATTCCAATTTATAGCCTTACACAAAATCTTTTCATCTACCCCCCACATGACTTTTCACTCCCCTCATCACTTGTGACCTTTCATATTCCTAGGAAACAAAAGTGATCATTTTCTCATTAATTAAAAAGAACTCATTACAATGTTAGACTATAGGTCACTTAAGTGAATAGGAAAAAATAGTGAAAATTACCTCCCTAATGAAGAATTAGAACATGGAGAGAGAAGAAAGGAGGAAGGAAGAAGAGGAGAGATGATCATTCCGATGAAGATGAAGCCCCATCGATGAAGAGCTGACTACTTGATGAACCCTAAGGGAGTATTCCTAGAAATATTTATTCACCCTTGAATTCCTTACTAAAGTAGGTTGTCACACAGTGCCCATTTTCTTCTTGTGGAATATGAAACAAAAATGATCAAAGAATGGTTTTACATTGATTGTCCAAACCTTGATCCAGCACTTATAAAATGAATATTTTTACTTTTGAGAGAATCCAAACCTAATGATCTCTCAGCCCATTTTTGACCAATTCCTAGAATGATTTCAAAAGCTCTTCCACTGATGAATTTTCACTAATGAAGGAGACCCAATCTTTTACACTTTTTTAATACTTTTCAAAAATTTGATGTGATATCTTCACAAGAATCAAGCTCAGTGATAGCATCATTCAACATGTCATACCGAGAACTCATTATGTGAGACTAGATAGGAGACAAGTTATCATTTATGGAAGTGAACACATTTTTACTCACCAATAAATGAGAATCAAGATTTCTCATTTCTAAAACCAATGGAAGCACATTTTCCCAATGGGATTTCTCTTTCTCAATCTCTTCCTTATTCATTTTTACTTTAGAATTGGTGATGAGGGAAAACTCGAACAATGATTTTTGGACCATGATTATCATTAGATCAAAACCCATAGGTGTTAGTATCCGCTACAATCACCAGAGTAAGGATCCACAAGAGGCGGTTAGTCCATCTCAAGAAACTAATGGGGAGCACTGGACACACATGCCAAAAATATCCCCCTCATCATTACCTGAGTGAGTTTTGAACTCAAGACCTATCACTCTGATACCATTTGTTAGACCATGATTGTTGTTAGACCAAAACCCATAGAGGTGTTAGTCTCCTACAATCACTAGAGTTAGGATCTACGAGAGGTGGTTAGTCCATGTCATAAAACTCACAAGGAACACTGACACACATGCCAACATGATTTAATCTCTAACAATAATGTTTTCCCTTTCTCAAGAATATTTTCAACCCACATGTTGTTAGCCCTTCCCTACATTGAGTAACCTTAAAATTTTCTTGACTATTTCAGGTTATGGATTCCAGTGATGGATTACTCATGTGGAGGTGTTACTATACTAGGATCCAAGAATGATTACACATAATTAGTGAGATTTCTCACATGCTCTTCTAATTGTTCCATTGTTTTCTTGTATTCCTCATTTCGGAAAAGCATGTAGGAATCATATTCCTTGACATATGTTGCAGTCACCTTTGTGTGTATCTTGACCCAATGAAATCCTTTTCATCTCATAATCTCCCAATTCAATTCTTCAAAAGGTTTTTAACCTTTGGTTAGGTAATCTTATATATTTCTCAACAAAAGTTCCACTAAAGAAATGAGAGGTTACATGTGCCTTCTTTCCTTGCTTAGCTTTTATGATCTTTGAGATAGCTCCAAAATAAGGTGTTGATGTTTGTTGCACTATCTTTGACTAATCTTGATCACCTCTTGAATCAAAGGGAAATTATCCATTGGTATGGGATTAATATCATGCATGGGAGAACTTTCAAGTTCATGGTGGGGAATCACATCTTGCACATGGTGGGATGACTCGGTTTTGAAGAAGAAACACTTGGGAACCGATGTAAAACTTGGGACTGTGAAGGATCAATATCACTTTTTCAAGAGTCTTAATGGGGATTTTAGTGAATTTATATTTCTTATGAAACCTCTTCGGTTAAGAATATTTTATGTTCTCTTCCTCCACAATCCTTATCTTTGAGGGATCTTCTGAGTGAGTGGAGCTCACGGTATTCTCAAATGTCTTCATAGAGGAAATGTGAGATACCTATATTAATAGAGTCAAGAGGCCATCAGACTTGATGAAAGTAATTTTTTCTCCTAAACCATTCTCTCGACCTTTGAATTACCACTGTAATTTCTCCTTGATGTCACTTGATTCTCTTATATTCCATGAGATCGAAGGAAGGGGTGAAGTTTTCACTAATTTATACTAGATATCAAAAATGTCTAATCCATCATCCTCTATTCCTTCAATGAACCAATAAAATTGGAGGCCCCTCATTTGATCAATTGTCATCACATATGGTCCCTCTTTCTTACTAGTTACTTCAAATTCATTAATATAATTAGCCTAATAATCCTCAATCGTATGTATGGTGCAATCCAGGGAAGGTGAAAGTTTTAGGATTTCTCCTAATATCAAAATCAGGCCTAGATGCATATGAATAGAGATTGAGGGAAGCAAAAGAAGCTTCAATATTTGATGCATCTACAAAATTCTTACATGAATAGATTCCCAAAGATATGGGGAAATATTAACCATTATTTATGTTTTTTTAACACCTAGTATGAACATAAGAAAGTTTCCTACATAATTCAAACTTTAAAATTTTATCACTAACATACCTATGTAGCAGCTGCGAGAGAGATCAAAATCAAAGCTCAAAACCTTGATGTAGGTGAAGGTTGAGAACTGGGTGAAGTATCTCCCGTATTTCTCAATCAGCACAACTACTTGACAAGAGATCCTCAACTCTAGAATGATGAACATGGTGAATGAATCATTCACCCTAATAAAATGATGGTTATTTTTTTTATGAGTGATATGTGAATATTTCATAGGTAGGTTATTTTTGGGATACATTGAGAGTAAAGAATCGGGATTTTAAAGGGTCTTATGTAGGTGAGAACATATACCATATAGGAAGTCATGGTGAACTTCATGGTGGAAGCCAACTGAAGAAATTGTTGAATAATGTTATCATAGGTAATTTTTCCCCAATCCACTACTTGATTTCCTTCAATAGTAATAAGGATGAACTGAGACATCCAATCCTAGAATTATTTTTTTGTTTCTTCACCCATCACCCTACTCAAGTAGAATGATGGCATCGAATAACCTTCATGGAATTCACTCCTAGATAAGTTCTTAGGAACACAAGAAGGTTTATTCCTTGATTGAGCCACAAAACAAGTGCAAATCCTTGCAAATATGAATCATCCTTCACCCATTCTGCGATGTAAATTCATTGGTGATGATGACCAAGTTACTATTAGTGGGAATCCAAAGACATTTTGAGATTACTTTGGTAGTGAGGACTACAAGGATTAAATTTTCATCTACCGAACTATTTTGGTGTTGGGTAGAAGAAATGGCTAAGCATTAGCCATGTGTGGAGGTTGAAGACCGCATCTTTGGAGGATACATGCATGTAGTAATGAGATATAAAAATATTAGAAGGACCCCACAATTATGTTTGTAAGAATAGGTAATGAATAAATGTCAACACGTGAAGGTGTGTAAAACACATGAAAGAAAGACAACATGTAAGGGGTTCTATTACATTTAGTCAAGGACAAAAATTATAGTTTTTTCATATTACACATTATTCAAATGGATGATTACATTTATAAGATATTTGTCTCTAATGAAGTAGGAGTCAATATCTATCTATGTCAAATATATAACTATTATTCCTTACACATCTATGAGTATCTTTACCAAACTCCTAATAATAATAAAGTTATTATAACAAATTTATTTCAACCAATATATTTTATCTTAATGTTCACACTAGTTAAATTTTTCCTAACATTCACCCCTTAGTGTGAACATGGGGCAAAGTGCAACTAAAACCAAAATCATATGCCAACACATAATTTTAGGTCTATATATTACTCATCTAGATATCATCTTCCCTCCTATACAATTGTTTTACTATTTTACACCTTCCATGCCATATCACAACACATTCAATAGTTTATATTAGATAATGATCACACGTTCAATGTGGACAAAAAAATATTTTTTTCTCATTCTACATATCAAAGAAAACACACAATTGAAAATTATGATTTCACCACCGCAAAATGTGACCCTTTGTTGCATCGATGAGAGGTGTTAATTTCCTCCTTCCTCCATTAAGAATTTTTTTAGTAGATAAAATCTTCATCACTAGGACAAGATATCTTCATCATTTGAATATTCTTCCTAGTCAATTTCTTCTCCTGGTAATCCTTTTATCTAATTTATCATCTACGATATCATGTGCCCTCTTCTTGTAATTTAGCATTACATGACCTGGTTCTTTACAATAGTAGCATTTGATTTTCACTTTTGAAGGAATCAATTTTGACTTGTACTTGATTTTATTTGAGGATGTACTTTCTTTGTTTTTTACATACATAACCTCTTCTGATTCAAACCTTTTTTAATTTTTCCTCATCAATTAAAGTGGAGATGACTCCTTCTAGGCTAATTTTTACTTTGCTCAAAGTAAAGACCATACTAGAAAAACTTCTAGGCATGTTATTCAAGTATTGCTTTAGCATCATCATCTTTTACTTTTTCATTGATTCCAGCTAACTGATTCAGAAGTGAATGAAACTTACTTATATGTTCTACAACTTTTGAGCCTTCTTCCATCTTCAATCCATACAATCATTGTTTCAATGTCGTCTTTGCACTTTCTACTTCAGATCCAAAAATCTTGTTTAATGATTCCCAAATTTCTTTGGTAGACTTCGTGAAGTCCACATGGTGTAGATATGCCTTTGACAAACCAAGACCAATAGTCCCCAATTTTTTTTATATTTGTTTTTCCATTTTGCAAGTTCATTTGCATTTGTTGGTGTAACGGCAGTTGATTTGACGACATCCCAAATATCATTTTCAATCAAAGTGAGTTGCATCTGTATTTGAAAATTGTGTAAATATCACCCTTCAAACTTTTGATAAGACATAATTTCTCCATTTTCACAAATTAATGTAAAAATAAAAGGAATTTGGTTACCCCTATTGTCATGAAAATGTGCAACATGAAAATTTCCAATTTTTGAGCATGATAACAGAACACGGTGTCAAAAAATTTCAAATTTGTACCTCCCCAAGATACCCCTAAGTCATTCTATCCCAATCACCAGTATTATCCTATCATTCTAATGATCCCTATATGAATTTCAAGTGTCCCCTAGGTGATTTAGGAACTTCTGGAGCATTCAAGCATTCAAGCAGTTTTGGGAAGGGCTATCATTAGCCTTCCTAAGACTAGTGCACCACCCCCGGGTGGATCAGAGGAGTAAGACTCATTTTGGAGGAGTATTCAAGTTCTAGAACATTAAGGAGATGATTTTTAAATATTAAGGAAGATTCGTAGGTGTTGGAAATAATTCAACGAAAGTGGGTTTTCGGGCGTCAAGAAACACACACACCGTGAAAGAAGAAATGGGATTAAAGTAATATTTAGAGAGCTTGTTAAATATTCAAGAGCCCAAAAAAGTTCCTATGGAAATTATTTTCCATGCCCTAAATGGTGGAAAAAATGAGACATCATGAAACATTGTACACTTTCCGAGGTAACTCATTCTTCTAGTGCATAATTAGCGATCCCGAGAGAGAAGGGGTAGTTTGGAAGTGTTTAAGTCATAATTTTAATTTAAAATCATAACCATTGGATTAATTTTGGTGTTTTAGGTGGAATCATATAAAATTTCACCCAAAAATTCATTCGGGGAGCTCAAGATATCACCTTCGCAAGTTGGCTCCCAAGGTATGTTATTTGGGTACTTAGTCAAATTTCTATGGGACATGTGGAATCTTGTGGTGAAGGCACATTTTCATGTCCCTCTTTGTCCCTTTGAAAATGGATATAATGGACACAAAATTTCTCCCAACCCCTATGAAGCCTTATGGTCACTTATATGACCTCAAACAGGCCCCCAGGTGATATAATCTAGCCCCCTCACTTAAGTGGCTCAATGAACAAAAAGAGGACAAGTGTCAAGCTGAGGATGAAGGGGAATTTTATGTCCCCTTTTTCCATTTTTCAAAGGACAAAAGGGACAAAAAAATTTCCCTCTCCCTTATTTCCATGTGGTTTTTCATATGACCCAGTCTCAGCCCCTGTAAGGAGAAGGTAGTCAAAATAGGTACTTGATCTTCGTCAGATGATTGTGGGAACTCTGTAAGGAGTTAGAAGGAAAAATAATACTCATTGAAAAGATAAGAAGATAATATAAATGATGAAACATTTATATTTTTTATAAAACACTACATTATTCCTAGGGAATTTCATTTTGAATGGGCACACTTCGGTGATTCTAAGGAAGGATGTCATTGTTGGAAGAGTTTTAAGAAGAATGGAAGATTAGAACCATTGCTACCATTTTTCCATGATCAAATGAGGATAAAACAAGAAAAAACATGTATTTTTGAAGGCTTCAGGCTTGTTATTTTTACAAAATGACTCTATTGGCCCCAACGTGAAAAATCTTCGTAACTTGAAGAACAAAGCACCGAATGAATGACATGAGATGTTTTGTGATCATCCACATTTTTAGAGGTCATTAGAATCCAAGTGGAAGATTTTGAAAAACCACCCCAGATTTTTGCAGTGAAGAAACCCAGTTTCCCATGGTGAAAATTTTAAATTTTAAAATCTCGATTTCCAGAGCTCAAGTTGATGTGAAATTGCAGAGGATCACTATAGAGAAAAACCCGTATTAGGAAAATTTGTTTCATCAAAACCGATGCCCAAAACTCACTTTCCAAAAATAGTAAGCCTTAACCTAGATAGAGTACATTTAGCTATTTTTGTAAGCCATCTCTAGAAGTAGTTACAAGCATGGAAGACGGTGTGCCCATAGATAATTAGAAGATCAAAATGGTTGAGCAGTGTTGAAAATGGTGAAAATGCCCACTTACTAAAAATATTAAGTTCCCTATAGGGGTACCAACTAAAAATAGTAAGTCATCTCAAAGATTGTTTTCAGAGGAGCAGTATACATGGGGAAATTGAGAAATCCAACTTCACCGATTGGGGTCACGAAGGGTGAAATCTAACACTTACTAAAAATAGTAAGTTATCCTTTTTAGTGTAGTAAGGTGTCCAAAGAAGCATGAAATTCTAGTTCTTTTGGTTGTTATGGTTTCATTTTTTACGAACAACTACTGCAAAGGAATGATAGTGATTCAGAATGAACAATATTCACTTTGATCAATGGAGGTGTATTCATCAGTGCTAACAGGTAAAGTATATCATCCTAGGATCTATCTTTGTGAGTGGAGCATGGTAGTATTACAAAGATTCATGACAGGGTTAGTTTCAAGCTTCAATCTCTTCAGAGGGGATCTTCATGAGTAGATCCCATGATCACCAAATGAGTCATTTGAAAGTGTTTCTAAACACTTATCCATTTTTATTTGCAGACAAACACATCTAAAAGATTTTTCTCATGGTGTGAGACGTTCAAGGATTCATAGTTCACTACAGTGGAGCACTTCATCAAATCATCGACACAAGAATCTATGGATTTCATCAGAGGTGGGTTCTTCTTCAATTACAATCCTCCTCATTTCTCTCTACCTTTTTCTCTCTTCTCTTCCCCCACTTTCTCTCTCCTCATTTTAATTCTTCGTTGGGGTTGCACTTTTTCATAATTCCTTTAATTAATTTAAAATGAATTTTTTTAATGTAATAAGTCACCCTTAAGTCATAAAAGGGGACTTAATCTTTTCCTAAGGATGTAAAAAGTCATAAGTTGTAATAAGGCATATGAAAAGGCATTGGGGGTAGATGAAGAGTCATCTCTCATTCTATAAATTGTAAAGGCCTTCTCTTTTCAAAGGGTTGGTGATCAATTTTGTAAACTCAAGAGTGCATTTTACTTAGAGAGAACAAAGGAGATAGTGATTTTCTTCTATTTTATCCTCACTACTTTTCCTCCATTCTCTTATCATGTACAACTCTAATTGAAATGCTAATGAAGGAAGAAGTTTATGTTTTCCAAGGCATATGAATGTGTGCATATTTGTATGCATGGTTTCCTCTAGCCAGTAGCATGGAATTTTGGTTGTTTCTTCTCATAGATGCATGTGTTGAAATTTCTAACTAGTGTGTGTGGGAATCTAATTTTCTACCCACAAAATTAGTTCTCCTATCTTTCATTATCACTCCCTTCCTTCTTTCTAGAAAAAGTCTTCTCTAGTAAGAAATTGCTAGCTTTGCCATAGGGTGAGTGAAGTGCCCCTGTTGGATCCCTGGCCGTAAGTCCATAGGAAAATACACCTTTTCACGTGCATTCAAACATGAAATCTGCACCATTTAAGTAGAGGGACTTTGATTCCCAGAGCATTGGTAAGAAACCAAAACGATTTTTCCACCTAAGAAATTTCTGCCAACAACCCCGAAAATGCATCCGTACAAATAAATTTTAGAAAACAAACTCTAACATTCACCTAAACATGGATGACATAATTTACATTGACATAAACATTTTATTACTCTTCAAAAAAATCTAATATATATAAAATCTATAAATAGAAATTTACCACTATATGATAATTAACATGATGACTTAAAAACCCTTTTTAACACTTATAACTAGTATATGATATAACTAATGACATTAAAACAAGCTTACACGGATCAATTAAAATTGATATGAAATATACATAAGGAAATAAATTTGTGACTAATTTGGAACTTTTAAGGTAATCTTAATACATTTAATAGCATAAGCTTATACTACCTAACCAACGAGATCAAAATACATATCAAAAGGCTAAAAATATATATTGAATCGATGGTACCTTGACGACAAATGGGATTTCAAGAGAGAATCTTTATTATGTACAACAATTCATGTTGTATATTTTTTTGTGAAGGATGTCTAAATATCCAAGCTTCTTGACTTTCTCACCCAACTAACATATCAAGGATTCATGACGTCCAATATCACTATGTATTCCATGTGACATATGCATAGATCTATTTGCATTCGCGAGATAAGAAGGAAGTCAAATATTGTTTGAAAATTTTGAGAGAGCTCCTTATATATTACAACTATGAATTTTGACATCCCTATGAAGATCGGTTTTTGAGGGCTTCAAATATATCAAAAGACTCTCGACTTACAATATACAACTAGATATTCAATGATATTTGACACCATATAGCATAAGCCAATGGACTAGCTCGATACCAAATATTAAATTTTTTTGAGCATATAAATAATATTTTTTCCATATTACATTTTATTCAAATGGATGATTATATTTATAGGATATTTTTCTCCTACGAAGTAGGATTCAATATCTATCTATGTCAAATATACAATTGTTATTCCTCACTCATCCGTGAGTATCTTTACCAAACTCCTAATAATAATAAAGTTGTTATAACAAATTTATTACAAGCAATATATTGTCTTAATGTTCATGCTAATTAATTATTTACTAACAAATTCATGCATACACACACGAGTTCTAGGACTTATCCATTTTCCAAGAAGAGGCTAAAAATAGGAAAATGGAAAGAAAGTGTCACATGCGAGAACATCCCAAAATAATAAAATAACATGCAAGACAAGTTAAGGATGGAGTAAGGATTAGATATTTATAGGATTAAACCATGATGAGGCCAAGCTATTTATAGCTCAATCTAGAGTAAAGAAAATTTGTAAAGGCATGCAACCTATATTTAGGATGTCTATTATTAGGATTAACGCATGTAAGTGGTGAAGGGAAAGTCCCCACCGTGTATAAATAGATGGTGTGCTCATTGTAATAGGATGCTAAGTAGTGTGAATTTTGGAAAGTGTGTTGTGATTCTATGATGGAAGTATGAATGTTGTAAGTACTATGATTTTAAACATAATAGGGGATTCCCTTCAACACATGGTTATAAGTAGCACGTGAATGTAATCGGTTGTTATGCATGATGAACTATTTTTATGATGGAAATTTTTTTAGATTGTAAAGGTTAGTAGATATGAATATGGTGTAATGGGAATCCAAATATTATTAATCATTATCTATGTTGATTAATTTCCTTATTATATATGTTATTCAATACTTGTTATGTTGTAACTTCATTCATGTTATGATGATTATGTATGCTCTAACCACATCTTGATAAGTAACTAAAAAGGGACTTGGTGGTTAACGTGCTACGAGTGAACATTCGGACCTTTTCCTAAATGAAGTGTTAGTGTCACCTAACTAAGCATTAGTGAATAAAAAGACTACATTTTGGTTCTATTTCTAGGACATTTTTTTCATTCTATTCATTAGGATGTGGCGTACTCATGGCATTTTGTTTCTCTTTGGATAATATTGAGCTTTGGGTGCATCGAAGACCAGGATGAGTTTTCTTAGAGATACAATACTAAACAAGATTTTAATGCACTCAAATGGGTGGAGGATAACTTATATGATTCATTATATGTGAATTTATTTATCTTATAGAAAAGTAAAGTTGTACGATTGGATAACATCTTATTCAAAACATGGGAGTTCACTAAGAAGGAATCAAGTTTGATCCATGACCAATATTAAATATCTCTAATCTATATGAACCATGGACAAGAGTTATAGATTTCTAGAGGGAAGGTGTGCTACATAATTATACTTTAGAATACACAATTTTAACATACTCATGCCTATAAGATGAAGAGTTCTAGTTTTTACACAAACCTAGAGGATCATACTTGTGCACTTTTTAGTTAGCTATAAAGATATTGATGATTGAGCTCGAGATGGAGAATTCTACCTATGCCAGGCAAAAATTCATCATGTGCAAGGGTATGAAATAATTTTGGGAATATGGTGTTAGTCTAAGTGGAAGAAAGAGACAAGGAAGAGATATTGTGTAGGTATAATGATGCACAAGAGAGGGAAATTTAAGAACCTGAGAGATTGAGATGGATGATGTATGGAAAAGATTATAAGAACCCTATATAAGGAGAGGGACAAAAAGATCATGTCCTTCTAGTATTGGGGAAGTGTAATATAAGAATCCCTTTGGCATCTTGTGAGATTGATTCTAAAGAGATAATGAGAAATTTAACACACATTTGACCCATCCCGGCAACTAGCCCTTACACTTCGTGCTTAGAATCGAAAGTTGTAATAGAGGATCAGTATAGTGAAGGTGAGAAATGTTATAATTTGAGGATTCTAATAAATATGGATTTAATCAACTTACATATTACATAATTTTACACCAAATATTTAAATAAATATTACATCATAACATAAGTAAATAAATAAATACTTACAGGAAATAAATAACACATGTGACATAGTATTTATAGTGGAAAACCCCAATAGGGTAAAAACCACTTTGAAAATAACCTTTTACTTCAGAGAACTTATTTTACATCCAGTAAGATCACCTCCTCCTTTGAAACCCTATTTACCAAGGGTAAAACCAAATCACTTGATTTGCACACCTTTGATATATTTCCCGAATATATCAAATGAGGACCTAAAGTCCTTTTTATATAAGGTGATCGGGTATGTCTCCCGACCCACCTTTTCAACCTAAATGGTTGACACATATACCTAGGTGAGTGTATTTAATAAATATAAACATAAATGATTCACATTATTAAATACTTACCTAATGTATATTACCTAGGTATGAATATTTAATAATAGAAAAGTATTTCATATTATTAAATATTTAACCTATATAATAGTGATGGACCCATATTAATTAAGGGTTGGCCAGACCACTTAATCATTATGTTCCAACACTCCCCTTAATGTTAAGTGGGATAACATAACATATGCCAATAGATTACCTACCCATGGTACACTATATAATTTACAATCCTTAAACCATAAAGGTTTTAGGCTAGTATATTGATTGAAGGAATTATAACACCTTCATCATACTCAATTTACCTTTTGGTACAAAAGGATTTGGAATCCCAAATATCATCCCATGATTAGTGGCTAAGTATGATTTGTGAGTTTTACATGTTCTCACATGTTCTCATAAAAGGTTATTGAACCCAAGCATATAGGAGTCAAGGACCTCATTAATAATATTTACAACCAAGGACCTCCTTAACTAAATATTTTCAAGACCACCTTTAAGATGTTTCTACACTTTTTCAAAAACTAAAGAGGTTTACATGCCCAAAGACCACCTTTAAGATCTTTTTCTACACTTCTTTCTAAAAATAAGTTTATACATGCCCGAAGGTATTTTTACAAAAACCAAGTTCCATTAGGAGGTGACATTATCATGCACACTCCCCTCAATGGAAACTCCGACAATCAATTTTTCACAAAGTGACAAAACTTTGTAGCACTCAAGGACTTTGTGAAGATGTCAGCAACATGCTCTTCAGTCAACATGAACTTGAGATTTATCTCATCACTTTGCACCTTCTCATGGGTGAAGCATATATGTATCTCAATGTTCTTTATCCTCTGATGTTGAATTAGATTCTTAATCAAGAGTAATACAACTCTGACCACCACATAGAAGATAAATACTTCCTTTAGCTTCCATGTGTATCTCTACCAACAACCTATTTAGCCACATGGATTTTACTTCTTCCATTGTATTTATATTTTCAAGAGAAAAAATAGAGACTATTGATTGTATTTGTTATTCCAAGTAATGGTTCTTACACCAAAAAACTTGAACACATATCCAAGTATATTTTATAACACAACATTAGTATGGTTAGAATCACAAAATCTATATAAGATAGCATTTTCATTCTTATTATAATGCAACCCATAATTGATTGTTCCTTTCAAATATCTAAAATTCTTTTGCAAGATTCAATGATCTCTAAAAAAGGTTCTGCATAAACCTTGAAGTAATTCCTATTGTATAGGAAATATCTAATCTAGTTATAGTTAGATAAATCAAACTATCAACTAACAACGTATATAAAATAGGATCAACCTTTTTCATATGTAGATTTAGGATCAATATTTATTCCAACTTCCATTGAAGTAGAAAATGGTTTACAATCAATCATAAAAACTTTTTCAATACAATGGTTGCATATTGTGTTTTTAAAAATAACAATAGAATGAAATACAATCATACAAATAACATGATGTGAGAGACCTAACTCATTCATTTCAAAGTACTGCTTCAATTTCTCTTTAATCCTATGAATTAAATAAAAATTGTTCACCATACATAAGCAAATCATCAACATATATACATATAATGATAATATGTGAGCCTTATTACTTAATGAATATATCATTGTTAGAAGAACAATTAACAAAACCTAACAATTTAAAGAAGGAAACAATTTTTGCATACCAAGCTCTAAGAGCTTGTTTTAAACCATACAAGGATTTTTCAACTTACAAACATAGTTTTCTTTACCATTTTCTTCAAATCCTTTAGGTTGAAACATGTAAAGTTCTTCTTTTAAATCATAATTCAAAAAAATATTTTTCTTATCCATTTGGTGGATTTCCCACCCAAATTGAGCAGTAATTGCAAATAAGGCCCTAACAGTACTCATTTTAGCTACAGGAAATGTCTCAACATAATCAATACCAAGTTTCTGAGTGAAACCTCTAGCAACAAAAGTCTAGCTTTATGTTTGTTAATACTACCATCACCATTATATTTTACTTTGTATATCCACCTAGACCCTATAATACTTCATGGATCAGGTTCATACAAGGTAATTAATGCATGGTACATATGATGGCTTCTGGTCATTTTCCTAAGGTTAATAGGATTTGAGTTTTAATATATAGATTGAACCCAATTTAATTTCTTATCTAGGAAGATAAGAGTTTCAAAATATCTATAGCATCAAAACATCATCATGACCATTTACTAAATCAGAATCAAAACCATCATTTACAAGTATTTAATGAAGTAACTTCAAGAGAAGAAGACAACACATGTAAATTTTCACTAGACTATATCTATACATTTCATATAAGTTTAGATAATTAACATGTCCTAACCTTTCATGTCATAGTTTTTAATTATTCAAACTCGAGATATAAAACAAGATGCGTAAGAGAAATCATAAAAATATATAGATCATTTCTTTGAATTCCTTCAACTATTATACTCTGATTACTATCCTTGATATACCAAGTATCCTTCATGCATGGATTCTAGTTATATCATACCTCTTTCGGATGTTCAATATTACTAATGTGTAGAAGGTACTCATCGTTCACATTGCATAGAAAAAGCATCTGACATTCATTACAAGAATGCATTCATGTTATCTACATTTGTTTGAAGACCAGTGGGAGCAACCTCAGATCAAGAAACAATCATCAGAATTTTCTCACCTTAAATTCTATTTTGACCCAAATTTTGTAATTGGTTTCATTCAGCATCTGGGTTTTGTCAAGACATAAATAGTTGGACATCATTGTTTTCCTAAACCTGTAAAACACACCCCATTATAATATATAATGTACCACAGAGTTAGATACATATTTATTGATAAAAACAACACTTTTAATAGAATCAGATCTAAAGAAACTATTTGATCATAACTAATTTTGTCATTACAATGCATATTAATTAACCTCCCATGATCAAAATAATAACCCGCAATATAAAGGGCTTTGCATTATACCCCAGACTTATATAAAAAAATTTCCAACCATATAGAAGTGAAGAAGAAACCCCTAAGAATGCAAAACAACTTACAAATTCTAGGAAAAAATAATGTAGACAAAGATCGGCCAACTTAAATTTGACATCTAAATGACCATCATATTGCCTTATGTTTGGTCTATCGTGATGGTCATTTGACCATCAAATTTAATGGAGTCAAAACTTGTTGTGTATTTCCAAAATTTCTTCTTCTATATAATATTAGGGAGGTTATATTTTAATACATTATATTAACCTATTATAATTTATAATGTAAAAATATATTTTTAAAAAAAAAAGAGGTATATAGTTATATAATGTAAATAAAAAACAACATATAGTCTATAAAAAATTATAAACTATAGTATATATACTTTTTTTTTAAAAAAAAAAATACATATAACCCTTATTACTGGGGCCCCTCATGAAAAAAGATTTAAAACATTTACCAGGCCATGTAATTTTAAATTCTACATAAACCTTAGAATTTACAGAGGAGACAACATTTTTCACACATCCAATGGAAAAAATTCAAATCCTATTTTGATGGAGCTTTGTCTCCTCCTTCATTTACCATTGACAAAATTCAACCTGCACATATTAAAACTATAGAAAAAATATTTCAAATATTTTACCCTTACCTCTACACAAGTTTTCACGGAAGGTAAGAAGTTTCCAAATTTTCCACCTATGAATTCACCTTGATTCTTCACAAAGTAAAACTTTTAGGTTGCACTTATTTTAAATACCCTTCCTAGGGTTGGTTGAAAAAACCCATACAAATTAAATAAATAAAATATAAAACATTTTCTCTTAATTTATTTAATTTACCTTTCCGGGTTGGTTGAAAAAACCCATACAAATTAAATAAATAAAATACAAAACATTTGATCTTAATTTATTTAATTTACCTTTCCGGGTTGGTTAAAAAAACCTAGTACAAATTAAATAAATAAAATACAAAACATTTGATCTTAATTTATTTAATTTACCTTGCTCTGTTACCATGTTAGAATTTGAGGATTCTAATAAATATGGATTTAATCAACTTACATATTATATAATGTTACAATAAATATTTAAATAAAGATTACATCATAACATAAGTAAATAAATAAATACTTACAAGAAATAAATAACACAGGTGACACAATATTTATAGTGGAAAACCCCAATATGGTAAAAACCACTTTGAAAATAACATTTTACTTCAAAGAACTTATTTTACATCTAGTAAGATCACCTCCTCCTTTGAAACCCTATTTTAAGGGTAAAACCAAATCACTTGATTTGCACACTTCGATATATTTCCCAAATATATCAACCTAAATGGTATGTCTCCTTACCCACCTTTTCAACCTAAATGGTTGACACATATACCTAGGTAAGTGTATTTAATAAATATGAACATAAATGATTCACATTATTAAATACTTACCTAATGTATATTACCTAGGAGTGAATAGTTAATAATAGAAAAGTATTTCATATTATTAAATATTTAGCCTATATAATAGTGATGGACCCATATTAATTAAGGGTTGGCTAGACCACTTAATCATTATATTCCAACAAGAATGAAGGTAATCAAGTTTCACCATGGTGGGTTGGAGATACGGTAGGCACAAATTTGTAATTAAGGCAACAAATTTAGGCCGCATATATGAAATGCAACAATCTCCCGTTTTGGACAAATTTTGTAGAAACATTCAAGATAGAGTAGTGGTTTTTTACCCATCAATCCTATAGCTAGATTATTAGTCCGAATAGTTGGGGTGTAGTTTAGCACTACTACGGGGACACAAGGTAGTATTTCTACACGTCCCAGGTCATGGTAGGAAGTTTATGGGTTCAAAACCTCCATCACTAGAGTAAATCCTAGTGGAGGCTCAGGATCAGGATTTGGCCCCACTTTAGGAAAAGGGCCATAACAACCAACACAACAACCTGGGCAGCCACACAAGAATAAAACCCCTCATATTTTGAGATATCTTGTCATTTTCTAGAGTATAAAGGTGTGGAAGATGCAAAATATCATGTGTAAAAGTGTGATCTCTTATGGCATGGGAATAACATATCCATACAAGAAGGTTATTTATTTTGTAATAATGCTTAAGGACCACAACATAGTTTGTATGCAAAGTATGATCACATCAAACAACAAGAAACTATGATGTATTGTATACCACCTTCTTGGTTGAGTTTCATTGTTGATAAAAGAACACTTGAAAAAAAGAACACAAGAAGTCCACATGGGAAGTGAGTCATATTCAAAGGCATGATGGATAGGGAGAATGTGTGCGTAGAATATAAGTTCATTTTTAGGACTTAGTCGTTTTTCTCATTAAGGTTTATTTTTAGAGATGGCATACATAGCACACAAACGAGGTAGAGACGTGCGCGCCACACATTGGCTAATTTTAGAAGATTGGATATGAATCACTTTACATGGATACAAGTTTGAAATAGATCTGCTACTTATCGGTTAGCTAGTAGTAGACTATTGTTAGCACACTTGCATGTGTGGTTAGTTCTATAAAGGCATGTGGCTAAGAATAGAATGCGACCTATTTTGGAATGGATAAGTGGTGAAGGAAAGTCCCCACCCTTATATATATGTAGTAAACTATAAAATAGATATACACACACATGGGGATCGAGATATGAAGAGATATGTTGTTAAAACTACTACGCGCATACTACTGATATTGTAATGAGGCTTCTATAAACTTATTGCATTGAATATAATGAAGGATATTGGTTGAATCTAAGTGTTAGTTCTATGTGTATCTGAATCTAGTATGTTTTTTATCTCATCATGGTTAGTACTTAATTCTTCTTTTCCTTAGATATAGATCTGGTATGCTCTGTAGAATGATGAGCTAGTAATAGAACTATATATGTTAAGTCTCCATCATGTTAACATCCTACTACAAGCAACCCTAAAGAGGGACATGGTACCTTTACACACTTGGGTGAGCAATCAGTTTAGGTTGAGTGATGTGCTAGTGCATCTAGGGTTTCATAGGGTTCGTATCACTGAATTCTAGGTTGCATCATTGGTTCTATTTCCAGGACTTCTTTTTTGTTTTTTTAGATGGTTCGTGATGAAGACATACCCTAGTTGACCTTAGAAAGTATTGAAGAATGGATACATGATCTAGAAGAAGAATACACATGGAGGTTCAACATTGGATCTGAGTTTAATGCATGCACTTAGGTGGAACAGAATCTGTATGACAATTTATATGAGATCTTTTTCACTATCTTTCCAGTAGAATTGTATGAGTGGTTAGATTGCTTATGCATCTAAATGGAATTAGAGGTATCACGCACTTTTCTAGGACATGAAGAATTCCAGGCCCTTTATGATGTTGATATGATTTGGACTCGAGCTGTGGATATGTGGTTTCATGGTGTCTTGAATAGTTATATCTTGGAATACTCAATTTCCACTTATTCATGTCCAGAGGTAGTTGAATTCTAGTTCTTATGACATCACAAGGAGCTTACCTCTACAAGGAATTCCACTAGTGATCAAGATGATGGTAAGTTTGAAACTTTGAACCTAAAGTAACCGATGGCTAACTAAACCCCACCATGTGTGGGGGTAGGGACATGATTGGTGAAGGATGGTGGACTTAGTAGTGGCAAGGTAGAGAGAAGAAAGGTGGCTTAAGTATAATGATGCACATGAGAGGGAGATGGAGAAGTAGCGTGATGTTACAGTTCATATGGAGTTGAGGAGAGAGATGGCTCATGAAGGATTTGAAGCTCACATAGAAGACATGGAGCCAGCATCGGGAACTCCCCATTTGGGAAAGCATGATAGAGGAACCCTCCTAGCCTCACAAGGAAGCATGTTAAGAGAGATGACTGGCCATGGGCATGCATTGAATCCATTTGGTAACCTAGCCCTTATGCTTGGTTTTCTAAGTATCTAGTACAACAAGTAATCTGCAAGAAAGTTTGGGAAGTAAGAGGAAAGTACATCAATGGCAGGGCATATGGCTTCATTATTATTTAGAGGTGTGTTTTCAGTGCATCATCCACATAGAATATGCACACATCGGATGTTGGATTCACTTGGAAGTGGAACTACTTCACAGACCATAGGGGTTTAGTATAGTACTATTGTCGGAGCACAGGGGAGTACATCTACATGACCTATTCTAGCTACAAGTTCTGGGGATCGGGAGGCATGGGAAGTTTTGTGGATCTGAGAGGTTTAGAGGGGGGAACACGGAGGTTCTTGATCATGTGGGAAAGGTCCACACCACTGCCCCAATAATATTATATATGAAATGTCTCTTCGTCTTCTAGAGTATAGGGGCATAGAAGATGTTGTTGAACATGTGCATATGTGTGAAATATTGTGGTGTGCAAAAGGAATCACAGCTTCTGAGCATAGGAAAGCCAATTTGCTACTATGTTACAAGGGCATCACACATCTAGTATAAAAGTTTGACCCTGATTAGACTTGTGTGGATTATAGCATTGAAGGATGTGTTCTTAAAAGAGTTTCATATCCCTAAATTTGAGTAGAAGAGTATAAGTGCACTCAAGGATATTAAGAAAGGCACTACTGAAAGTGTGTGTGAGTATGATGCCCATTTTAAAATGCTTTTGTCTAAACTTTCTTATGATATTCATGCAAGCCAACATGCACAATGGTTTGTTGGGGGATTGATTACACCATTTAGGAGGGCATTGTCACATAAGACATATACTTGATCTATGTGAGGCATTGGAAGAAACACTATGTGTTGAGGCATTTAGGAGTATTGACACTAGGCATTAGCCCATTCTTAGAGGCCTGATTGCAGCTATGGCAAAACAACTAGAGAAATTATTAGTGAATTCAGCCCATGAAACGCGCTCAGGAATTTGGTGTATAGATTGTGAAGTAGAGGGTCACATAAAGGATAGTTGTCCTCATCATAATAGTATGCTCATTACTGATGGATTGTGAGATATGCCACTTAAACCATGATGTTATCCATTGCCCATTATTAAAATGTGTGATAAGGAAGAATGTTTCAAGCTACTGTAAAATCTGCAGGTCCACAACTCATAACACAAAGGACTATCGCCAACTGATTGGACAGATCCATGATGCTATAGATATTGGTGTAAGGAAATAGGATTTTTAGATAACTCTAAAGGAAAGAATGAGCATCAGGACCGAGAGCACAATCAAGGTGTGCTATGATTAGAATGAGGGGCGTTTTGAAGGTAAATGTGGTAGAGGTCAACGATATCACGGTGGATTTATAGGAAGATGTTGTGGTGGTGGAAGAGGTGAGTTTCCTCATGAACATGTTATATTTGTGAGATCACCTGACCACTATAGGTGTGAATGTCCTCAGAATATTACATGTTCTTTCTATGGAAAGAACCATAGATATGAAGAGTGCCGAACTTATATGAGCATCGAGTAAGAAACATAAGAAAAAAAAAGGTGTCGTGATGGTTAGGATATATACGTGCGTTATGGAAAATAAATGGATGCCCAAAATGGAAGAAGATTCAAAGGCACTACAAGTGAGGATCACGACCCACACCGAGAAACACATGCATAGGGAGGTTTACAGAGAAACCTACCATCACTAAGGATGAGGTTATTCATGCACAGTACCCAGATCCTACCTATCAGAAGGAGGTTTATCAGGATACCATGGAAGTGCTAAGGAATATTTAGGGTGAGATACAATATTTAAAGAGAAGAAGAAATCATCAGAGATGGTCCAAACTGATATAGATGACTTAAGAGAAGTGTGCAAAATGTTGCACCAAGAGAACATCATTCCACTATTAGGAAGTTGGTTGAAAGGGAACACTCCGTGCACGTAAGTATTGAGACCTGGATGACAGATCCTACATGTAAATCTCCCTCCTCATAGCTTGGATTATGATAAGGAAATCACTTTAAATTTTTGTGGATGGGTGGTTATTGAGTAATATATTTATTGATACAGTGCGAGAAGTCAATGTTCTTACCTTGGATGCATGGGTACAAATGGGGAGACCCCCATTAAGCCATCCTCTAATGTATTATTCATGGATAAGTCAGACTAAGGCCACTCCCATAGGAGTTTTAAAATATGCATCCATTACCATACAAGGAGCCAAGTTCACACTAGAGACTTTGAAGTTTTAGCACTTGGTAGAATTAGATAGCTTCTGGCTCTACTAGGGCATCCTTGGTGCTATGCAAATAATTTTGATATTTGGTTCAAAAAAGGGCTATATCAGTTTGTTGGGTGAGGAAAGGATTTTTATCCCTTTTGAATCAATGTTGAAGTGTTGGAGCTTGAAAAGTTAAGTTTAGAGATTTAGGAGTCATCTTAAATGTGTTGAAGTAGAGCTCAAGCGATTAAGTTTGAATATTTTAGGAGCATTCTACAATAGTCATTTGTTGTACATGTTGTATGATGTTATTGTGTCGTTGTTATTGTTAATAACATGTTGTTAATTGGTTGTTAATGTTGGGACTATTTTTCCAAGCCATGGGAAGTTGAAAGATCGTGACTTTCAAACTTCTAGGGTTGGCTTTAGGACTTCTTAAAAGGATTGTAATCCTATAAATAGAGGTGTTAGGGTATCTTGAAGATATCTTGAGTGTTCAAGAGGTCTTGAGTCTTAATGATCAAGAGGTGATCAAGAGTGATCAAGGTTATGTAATTGGGTGTCAATTGTGGTTTAGATGTGGTTTAGCATCTTTGGAATTTTGTTGTGAGTTCATAACTGAGAGAAGACTATGAGAGTTGTTTTACTCTTGTTGATAATAAAATATGAGCAAGTTCTTGGTGGATGTAGCCCACATTGGGTGAACCATGTTAAATCTTGTCTTGTCTTCTTTTGTGCATTATTCATTTATGTTGTTATATTTCTGCAAGTATAATTCTGCTATATAGTTTCCTACTGCTATGGTTTGAGGAATTGTTTCTGCATATTTTTTCTCTAATTCCTAACAATTGGTATCAGAGCTTTGGTGGTTTTTGCTGAAGTTGTAAATCACAGGGAAATTTTAGCTTGAGTGGGAGCTATGGAAGATGAGGGAAGATCGAGGGTTGAGAAGTTCAATGGGAAGAACTTTGGTTTGTGGAAGATGCAAATGGAGGATTACTTATATCAAAAGGACCTCCATGTTCCTTTGGCTGGAAAAGCAAAGAAACCTATAGCCATGTCGGATGAGGATTGGGAGTTGCTTTAGATAGAAAGGCTTGGGGAAATTTGTTTATGCCTTGCATCTTGGTTGCTTTCAACATATCACAGGAGAAGACCATGGAAGGTCTCATGAGTGTGTTGGGGAAGTTATATGAAAAACATCTTGCCTCTAATAAAATATTTTTGATGAAAAAGTTATTTAATATGAAGATGTATGAGAATGGTTCTATTGTTGATCATTTGAATGAATTTAATATGGTTGTGAGTATGTTAAACTTAGTAAAAATTGACTTTGATGATGAGGTCAGGGCTTTGTTGATTTTTGCTCCTTACCAAATAGCTAGGACAACTTGGTTATGGTTGTAAGTAATTCAGTCTCTAATAACTCAAAGCTGAAGTTTGAGGATGTAATAGGTGTGATCCTAAGTGAGGAAATGTGAAGGAAGAGCACCAGAGATTCTTCTACTTTGGAAACGCTTTGACGGTGGAGAGCAGAGGGAGACAAAAGAATAGAGGGAAAGGTAACCATGGGAAGTTGAATGATCGTGGAAGGTCAAAGTCCAAGAGTAAGTTAGAATGTTGGCATTGTGGGAAGGTTGGTCATGCTAAGAAATATTGTTGGGCTCTTGGGATAATAAGAAGAAGAAGGAAACTAAAGAGGTAAATTTGGCAAAGGTGATGTTTGTCAAGATGCCTTAATTCTTTCTTTAGATAATATTGTTGAATCTTGGGTGTTAGATTCAGGGGCTTCTTTCCATGCCACCCCACATAGACATTACTTTACTGATTTTGTTCAAGGTGATTTTGGACATGTATATCTTGGTGATGATGAACCATGCAAGCATAGTAGGGAAAGGTTGTGTTCGGGTGAAAATGTAGAATGGGAACACATGGCTACTTAAGGATGTCAGGCATGTGCCTAAGTTGAGGTGGAACTTGATATCAGTGGGATAGTTGGGTAGTGATGGTTATATGGTTAGTTTTACAGTGGATTCTTGGAAGGTTACCAAGGGAGCTCTTGTGGTTGTAAGAGGTAAGAAAAATGGTACTTTGTATTTAACCTAGTGGTGTTGATTATTGTAATTTAGTTGCTACAGATGGAGATGTAAACTTTGTGGCACTAGAGACTCGGTCATATGAGTCATAAGGGCATGCAGATTATAAAGGACAAAGGTTGCCTGGATTAAAGGAGTTAGATTTGGACTTCTGTGAGGATTGTGTTTATGGGAAACAAAAGCGGGTGAGATTCCTCAAGGTTGGACCTACCAGGAAGGAGGGTAAGTTGGAGTTAGTGCATACAGATGTATGGGGGCTAGCTAAGGTAAACTCTATTGGTGGTTCATGTTATTATGTCACTTTCATTGATGATGTAACTAGAAAAGTTTGGGTATATTGCATTAGAAAGAAATTTGATGTGTTTGAAACTTTCAAAAGATGGAAAGCCTTGGTTGAGAATGAAACAGGTCTCAAGTTGAAATGTCTCAGGTCGGATAATGGAGGGGAATATTACAGCAATGAATTTCTTGATTATTGTTCGGTAAATGGGATCCACAGGAAAAGAATGGTTCCAAATACTCCACAGGAAAATGGAGTGTCAGAGAGAATGAACAGGACAATCATGGAGCGTGTTAGGTGCATGAGGTTACATGTGGGGCTGCCACTCATGTTTTGGGTGGAAGCGGTAAGCACAACTATTTATCTGATTAACAGAGGACCCTCTATGGCTTTGGATGGAGGTATACCTGAGGAGGCTTGGTCTAGTAAGAAAATTGATTACTCATTTCTTAGAGTATTTGGATGTGAGGTATTTGTTCACATTGATAAAGATGATAGGACCAAGTTAGAGGCTAAGTCTGAGAAATGCACCTTTGTTGGATATGGTGAAGATGATTTTGGTTTCCGTGTTTGGAGTCTTAAAGACAAGAAAATATTTTGGTCTAGAGATATTGTCTTTAATGAAAAAATCATGTATAAAGATCAGTTGCAGGAACAGAAAGAGGAATCAAAGAAATAATACACAGTGTTAGAGGACATTATGGACAACAAGGTGTCCAAGGGGCGGTTTAGGTACAACATGTTCCGGCATAGCTAGTTCAGGTACCTACTCATCAGGAACCCCAAACTCCTGAGGTGAGAAGGTCTTCTAGGGTAAGAAGGGAACCTGAATGATTTACTCCATCTTTGAATTATTTATTGCTCACTAATAAGTGGAGAGCCAGAGTGCTTTGAGGAAGTAGTGTAGGTGGATGCTAGGAAGAAGTGGGAGCAAGCCATGGATGAAGAGCATAGATCTCTTATGGAAAACTAGACTTGGGATCTAGTGGAGCTACCCGAGGGAAAGAGAGCATTGCAGAACAAGTGGGTGTATAGAATCAAAGAGGAAGATGGAGGTAGGAAATGATACAAGGCCGGTTGGTGGTCAAAGGATTTGCACAGAAGAAAGGTATAGACTTTGATGAAATTTTTTCTCCGGTTGTTAAAATGACTTCTATTAGGATTGTTCTTGGTTTAGTTGTAGTAGAAGACTGCACTTAGAATAGTTGGATGTGAAGACTACATTCCTTCATGGTGAGTTGGAGGAGGAATTGTACATGCAAGCAGCCACAGGGTTATGAGGTCAAAGGGAAGGAGAGGTTAGTGTGCAAATTGAAGAAGAGCTTGTATGGCCTGAAACAAGCTCCACGGAAGTGGTACATGAAGTTTGATAGTTTTATGCAGGAGCAGGGTTACTCCAAGTGTCACTCAGACCATTGCGTGTACATCAAGAAGTTTCTTGATGGTAGTTATATTATTTTGCCTGTATGTAGATGATATGCTTGTTGCAAGGAAGAACATGTAGGAAATAAAGGTACTCAAGAAGAAACTAGGTGACTCCTTTGCTATGAAGGATTTGGGGGCAGCAAAACAAATCCTTGGTATGAGAATAACTCAAAACAGGAAGGAGAGGAAGCTGGTATTATCTCAAGAAGAGTACATAAAGAAGGTCTTGGAGAGGTTTAGTATGTAGGATGCTAAACCGGTTAGTACTCCTTTGGCAGGTCACTTTAAATTATCAAAGGAGTAGAGTCCCAAGACTGAGGAGGATAGAATCCAGATGTCTAAGGTACCGTACTCATCAAGCAAGTTGGTAGCTTGATGTATGCTATGGTATGCACTAGGCCTGACATTTCCCATGTAGTGGGAGTAGTGAGCAGGTTTATGAGTGATCCAGGTAGAGAGCACTTTAGCAAGTAGTAAAGTGGATCCTTCGGTATTTGAGAGGGACCATGGGAGAAACATTATGTTTTGGTGGATCAGACACTACATTACGTGGATATGTAGATTCGGACATGGCAAGGAGATTTGGACAGCAGGAGGAGCATGATAGGTTATGTATTTATGGTTGGTGATACAATGGTGAGTTGGATTTCATGGTTACAAAAGGTTGTGGCTTTGTCAACCACAGAGGATTGAGTATGTTGCTACCACTAGAGGCAAGCAAGGAGATGATTTGGTTATAGTAGTTTCTTGATGAGTTGGGTCATAAGAAAGAAGTTGGGAGACTACACAGTGATAGTCAGAGCGCTATTCATTTGGCGAAGAACTCCACTTTCCACTCTAGGATGAAGCACATTCAGTTGAGATATCATTTCATCAGGGAAGCTTTGGAAGAAGATAAGTTGAAGCTGGAAAAGATTCATACCAGTCAGAATCCTATGGATATGATGACCAAGGTGGTCACAAGGGAGAAGTTGAAGTTGTGTTCAACTTTGATTGGCCTTCATGGTTGATAATGAAGGGTTAAGAATTTTCTCAATGGAAACAGTCTCCAAGTGGGATATTTTTGGGGTGTGGAGCCTATTTTTGGTCTTCTTGAATTAGTGTTGAAGTGTTGGAGCTTGAATGGTTAAGTTTGGAGACTTTAGGAGCATTGTGCATTTCTTTTTTTGTGACGATGATGTACATTCAAACTTTATGTAACATTGCTACGACATTGTAATTGTTAACATGTTGTTAATTGTGTGTTAAGGTAGGACTTAGTTTTCAGCCATGGGAAGTTGAAAGATCGTGACTTTCAAACTTCTAGGGTTGGCTTTAGGACTTCTTAAAAGGATTGTAATCCTATAAATAGAGGTGTTAGGGTATCTTTAAGATATCTTGAGTGTTCAAGAGGTCTTGAGTCTTAATGATTAAGAGGTGATCAAGAGTGATCAAGGTTAAGCAATTGGGTGTCAATTGTGGTTTAGATGTGGTTTAGCATCTTTGGAATTCTATTGTGAGTTCATAACTGAGAGAATACTGTGAGAGTTGTTTTACTCTTGTTGATAATAAAATATGAGAAATTTCTTGGTGGACATAGCCCACATTGGGTGAACCACATTAAATCTTGTCTTGTCTTCTTTTGTGCATTATTCATTTATGTTTTATATTTTGCAAGTATAATTTTGCTATATAGTTTCCTAGTTCTTTGTGGTTTGAGGAATTGTTTCCACATATTTGTTCTCTAATTCCTAACATATATCAGTTTTGAAAATAAAGAGGAAAGGGTCATTATCCCTTTGACAGATGGAAAGTCCACACCTTATGTTGAGCCTTTAAGTGAAGAATATCTAAATAGGATTTATGTGCACGCCATTTGAGATCCATAGATGATTGAACCAACCAAAGAAGGACTAATTCAAAGTGGGAGGATTCATAGTCTATTAGTGATACTACAAGGTTGCTTGTGATAATTGGGCTCATGGTACACTTATGAGTTAGTAGGGTGTGAAGTAAAGAGCATATTCCCTTGAGGCACAAAACCGCGTTATGTCGGGAGGATAGGTAACAACTCAAGTACCTTGGTTACACATGAGAAGGGGATCCCATGGTATTCCTTTGCGCCATGGAAGAAAAATGGATAGACCCACTAGGAGAGGAGAAATATGCTAGCATATACACTATGTGGGACAACAACACACTGGTGGGTGGTCCACAGGGATAATCTAGTCGAATGGGATGAAATTGGGGTTGCTCTTACTACTAGGTTCTTTAGGAGCAATGCACCTACACAAATCTACAATTATCACGGTGATGATCTTTATTCAACACCATGTTCGAAGTGTGAGAGACTTGGACAAAAGGGCAGAAGCTTTACCACCTTCACTATGGGTGCACTGGTTTTATTCCACTTTACAAGGTTGCACGTGTGCTTGGTATGTATATGTAGAACTCCATAGAGAAACTAGAAATTGGTAGAATTTAATTACAGGAATGGCCCAGACATTTGACTTCTTCTCTAAAAACCTGGTAGAAGAAGCATTGAAAGTTATCAAGCACTTAACTATGGGGGATAGTGCAAGGCTGAAGAACTCCTCCAGGAATTATTAGATAAAGAGGACTCAAGAGAGCGCTTGATAAATAAAGAAAGGGTCGATGCAACATTACTTCAATGTGCTTGCCTTGAGAAAGAGAAAGGAAAAATGGTCTACCTAGTGGATGATGAAGAAGTAGATAATCTAGATGTAAACCATTCAACAAGAAGGCGTGAGGTATTGGACAGTGTGGATAAGACCACATGCACACCATATCATGAACCTATGAAGACAAAGTGGGTGAATATTGGAACAGATACTGAGCCTAAGGAAGCCATAATTAGAGACTATTGGTTAGACTCTGAAGTGGAAAAAATCATAGAGTTACTAAGGGACTACCAAGACTATTTCCTAGGGGGTACCATGAACTTAAAGGTGTGCATGAATCGTTAGGGGAGATGAAGATAAAGCTTAAAGAGGGTGTGTGCCCAGTTAGAAAGAGGCCTTATAGAATGAACCCCAATTTGCATGAAAAGGTCAAAGAAGAGATTGATAACATGTTGAAGTATGGAATTATCAAGCCCCTTGATGAGTCAGAATGGGTTAGTCCAATGGTGATCAAGTATCAAGAAGGATGGATGGATTAGAATATGTGTGGACTATAGGGAGCTGAATGTTGCATGTGTAATGATCCATTCCCTATGCCATTTACTGAGGAAATACTAGAAGGAGTTGTAGGGTGTGAAATATATTTGTTTACATATGGGTTCTCTGGGTATCATCAGGTTAGGATTGCCCAGGAGGATCAAAAAAGACTACATTTACTACTGAATGGGGTAGCTTCACCTATACTGTCATGCCTTTTGGTCTGAAAAATGCACTTATTGTATTTTGTGCATAGTTGTCCAAGCATTCAAGGAATTTATTCACAACTTCTTACATGTATATTTAGATGATTGGATGGTGTATGGATTAGTTAAGGACCATTGTGACAATATGCGCTTAATGTTTGAATGGTGTAGATAGTTGAGTATCTCTTTGAACATCAAGAAGTGCATATTTGCTACACCATTTGGGATACTTTTAGGACACATAATCTGCAAGGAGGGTTTGTTAGTTGACCCAACAAAGGTTGCAGTCATTATAGGCCTAGGGAGCCTACTAGTCAAAGTGAGGTGTCAAATTTTTGGGACATATAGGATATTATAGAAAATTTATCAAAGGCTATGCCAAATTTTCTACACCCTTAGAAGAGTTATTGAAAGGGAAAGGTACATTCTATTGGGGAGAACAACAACAATGCACATTCGAGACATTAAAGGAGAAACTTACTACCATGCCTATTTTATGTTTTCCTTCATGGGACAAACCATTTCATGTACATGTTGATGCCTATGGCATGGCCATTGGCATGGTGTTGGCTCAACCTAGAGAAGGTATTATAGATCATCCTATCTATTTTGCTAGTAGAAAGTTGACTCTGCAGAACAAAATTACACAACTACAAAGCGTGAAGCTTTGTCAATGATCTATGTTGCATAAATTTTACCAATACCTACTAGCTACACCATTTTTTTTTATACAGATCACATGGCATTGAAGTATTTGGTAAATAAACCTATTTTACAAGGGTGCATATGTCGATGGGTGCTCTTATTTCAAGAGTTTGATTTCATAGTTGTGGTAAAACTAGGAAAAAGTAATTCTAGACTAGACCATTTATCAAGAATACAGTTAGGAGAAGAAGCACAGGCAATTGAGGATACCATGCCAGATGCATAGTTATATAAGTTACAACACACACCATTAAACTAGAGGACATTGTTGTCTTTTTACGCATAGGGATGGCACGAAAGGAATGAAATCATTGGAGAAGAAACAACTTGCTATACACACTACACCTTATATATTAATTAGTGGTGACTTGTACAAAATGGGTCAGGATGAAATATTGCATCATTGTGTATTAGAACATGAGCGCACATGGGAGCATTATGGAAGAAGCTCATGGTGGAATTACAGGAGGCCACTATGTAGGTGATGCCACAACGTGCAAGATTCTACTCATTGGATTATGGTGGGAGACCCTCTATAAAGATTGTAAGGAATTTTGTAAGGCATGTGATCATTGTCAACGTCTTGGAAGACCAGGTCAATGAGATGAAATGCCTTTGAGACCTATTGCTAGTAGCATAGAACCATTTGAGAAATGGGCTATAGATTTTGTGGGTCCTATTTCACAGCTACTGCGCATAGAACTGGATCATGCTACATTATCACTTGCATAGACTATCTGACATGGTGGGAAGAAGTAAGCACCTACCAAGGACTATACAATGGCTACAGACAGCTCGGTTTCTATGGGAACATATTATTACAAGGTATGGATGTCCTTTGAGTTTGACCAATGATAGGGGCACACATTTTCTTAATGAGACAATCATAATTTTATTGGATGAGTTCATGATTGCACACCATAAGACTACACCCTATCATCCTCGGGAAAATGGAACTCATTGAGGCTTTCAACAAAATTTTGAGCCACACATTGACAAAAATATGTGATGTTGGAAGAAAGGATTGGGATGATAAAGTATCTGTAGTACTTTGGGCATATAGAACAACATATAAAAGGTTGAACAAAGCCACACCATTTCAGTTAGTGTTTGTGCGAGAATTCATTCTTCCTATGGAATTTATGTTACCTTCTTTGCATATTGCACACGTTGGAGGTCTAGTTGATGAGAAATATTTAGAAGAATGGATTGAAAAGATAATTCAGATGGATGAGTGATGAGCCATAACACGTTGGAGTCGAAGCAAGAAAAGGCCAAGGAAGAAAGCATGGCATGATAGAAACATAAGGGATAAGAAGTTTGAGATTGGAAAAATGGTACTTCTCTATGACTCTAAGTTCTTACGCCATCTAGGAAAACTTAAGGTACATTGGTTAGGGCCGTATGTTATCACTTACATCCTTGAAATAGGTGCTTTCTAGTTAGAAGCACTTGATGGAACATGGCTACCCGATTACTTCAATGGGAGTAGGCTGAAGCCCTACTATAAATAAGTCTTCTTGGTGTTTGTAATAAGGTAGTATTTCCATTTAGATTAGGTTTTCAATTATGTATTTCCTTAATGTGTTTCCTTCTTTTTCACTATGCTTTTTCAATTTAGTTGGTGTGTTGTGAAATAAGTGCGCTTTTGCACACATGAAGCTAATTACTATATGAAGCATGTTTATGTGTAGAGGACTACACATACTTTTAGTGTGGGGTGGTTGTTGATATCAGGTACAAGATTGTGGGAATTGAAAGGTGAAAGGAATAAGCTGCTATGGGTGCTCTTCAATTCAAAGGATTACCTCTAAAAAGTGACCAAAGATGGAGATGAATGAAGGAACAATATAATGCGAGGTAAGAAGAGGCCATAAAACTACTAGTAGAAGGTGTAGTGATGAGGTACTTGGGTGCAAGGAAGCAGCACTAAAGAGAAGTCTGTGACCGAGGGTAGGAAGGCATGCTAGAAGGTTATAGCTGAGGTGTGAAGATGTAACACATGGAAAGGATGGAATTGGTCAATTAATGAGAGGATATTTGGTAGGTGAAGGAGTAATGAATGCATCAAAAATTTGAAAATCTATATAAGGATGGGATGTGAGTTCATTTTTACCATTGTGATTAAGAGTATTTGAAAAGGAGCCAAGTGCAAAGATCTAAGTGATCATATTGAGGTGTAAAAGGTGTGTAACCAGTCATGACAAAGAGATCTGTGCACAGAAAGAGCTTGTGTCCCCGGTGGTGAAGGGTTTGAGTGAAGCAAGGTGACAGAGAGGAGCTAGGGCATGTGATTTCACCTAGGGCATGTTGAATCAAGCTAGGGTTTGATTTCACACATTGTAGAATTCAAGAGGAAAGGATCTACAAAGGATTGCAAGGTAGAAATGGCACCCAAGAAAGTAGTTGCAAGTAAGAGTGAAGGGAAAGAAGAAGGTGGTAGAAGAAGAAGAGGAGATAGCTCCCGAAAGCAATTTTTTTCAGAAATGCAATATCCAGAGGGGGTTATTTTAGCTAGGAGTGGGATTCTCACATAAGGAAAAGTAAGGTGAGTGAGTACAATCACCATACCACAAAGAATAAGAAGGAGCTTGATGCCGTTGTTGAACACGAAGACAAATAAATGCATGGCGGAAGACATGCCAGTGTATGATGATGTTGGTGAGAAGCTCTTAAAGAAGATAGGATTTTACCAGCTATATGAACTCCCTTACTTTGGGAAATATGAGCCCTTGTACTAGTGGCTCATGAGCAGAGTGCATGAAGATTTTTTCTACTTTGCAGGACGCCGAGCCAAGAATTTCAGCCACGCTCATCTCCATGGTAATGGGGTTGAAAGGCACAAGAGAAGATTTGAAAGATGATTTAATAGATAAGGCCACAATATTGGAGACCTAGAAAGGAGTTGGGGTACACAAAGGGTCCGCGTGGTATGGACATCGATAAACTAAAGAAGTATCTAGTGGTGCAAGCAACCACACATCTTGTTACAAAGCTAAATGACCAGAAAGGTGGTCACAAGTGAACACCATGTGGCTACACATTGCCAAAAAGATGTCTGAAGGGGTAGTCTACAACATTTCATGTTATATTGTAGAAACAATCATTGAGGAAGCACACATAGGAGGAAAGATCAGCTTTGGAGCTGTTTTATTATCACTAGTGTTCATGGAGATGAAGTACCTGATGGACCAAAGGAGAAGATATGGGAGTATCCCATGGAACACAAGTCACCTGCAGAATGCTTCAAGAAGTACTTGTGTGAGGGATCCATGACAAAGCAGGTCAAGCAAAGGGTTGAGAAGTGGTATGATAGGGCTCTGTGGATTTTGAGGAAGAATGGCGCATCCCCAAGGACTTGCCTTCGGTGGTTGGAAAGGTAGTGTTCAGTTTTTGTATACCAGCATTTTCTATATAGCACGGTTCACCATGAAAGATGGAGCATGGAGCCCTTGGTGTAAGTTTCCATATGCCTTCACAACAAGGTACTTCTAGCATCAATACATAGGTTCTCAGATGCACGGTGACTGACATTCAATGTGGATAAGGTAGATTGTGACTACCACACACTAAGGAAGAAATATGTGTATCCAGGGTGGGGTGCATATATTGAAAGGCTCATTTCAGATGTATTAAGCATTAAACCAATAAGTTTGGCTGTGGGAGATATTGGAGCAGCATTGGTGTATCTTCAACTGAAGCCCAAGATGGAGAATAACAAGTATGTGGAAGATGAGTTCACACTTCTAGCACCACCAAAGGGAAAGCATACAATGGAGAACATCCCAGTGCCTAAGCCCACAGAGCCAATAGAAGTGGAGGATGAGGAGGATGAGCGTGAGGATAGTGGTGGTTTGGAGCATAGAGGTAGAAGACATCCTATGAACAAGGATGAAGTTGAGTGTGCCACTACACCACCTCAACCACAAGAAGGGGATGATGAGGACTTGGATGTAATCCAAGGAGAGCACATATTTAAGTGAGTATTCAGGAGAACAAGGACCACAAGGTGCTACTCCAAAAATAGTGTGCAAATCACCCAGACTCTCTCCATAGAAGGAGACAACCATGCAAAGGAGAAGGAAATTGAAGTTGAATGAGGAGGTGGAAGAGTCAGAGGAAAGTGTGCCTACTTCTCCTACACCTCTAGAGAATGTAGAATAGAAAGATGAAGAAATGAAGCAAGGAGAAGAGGAGGAAAAGGGAACATATGAGACAACTACAGAGACTACTCAGACATGGAGACACAAGTCCCAAATTTGGAAGCTCAAGTTCCTAAGTAGCCTCGGTCTAGAAGAACAAGTGGAGAGCACATTCCACTAGCCATGGGTTATGCAGAGGACGCAGGTAAAATTTTCCATGCCCATTTCTAGAGCACTCTATCACAAGGAATTATATGGATGGGAACTAATGGATGAAGATATGGCCACAGTGTGCATGAGGAAGAAATTATCATGGTCCATGCACACACACATGGATGAGCTAATTTTGATGTGTGTGAGGAGTCATGCGCATATCAAGGAGGTTGAAGAAAACACCTCAGGCTAGACACATGACAGTAAAGCCTACTATCATGTTAGATGAACAGGTGAGTAATGCATTGGTCAAAGTCTCAACAGAGGTGGTGAGGTGGAATATGGACAAGGCTGCCACAATTAGGGTGCTCTTAGGAAGAGATCAAAACTAAGGATGGGGAAATATGCGCCTAACATAGAGAGAGACTTAGCATAGAAAAAGAATGTTGTATTTATCAGCATCATAGAGGAGATTGGTGATAATGTCATAAGAGCTAGGCCACACTTGGAGCCAAAGGTACCACAAACATTTCCTTCAACAATACACTATGTAGGAAATTTGGTGGACCTAGTGCTTGAAGATGAGCCTCTGCGCATGCCAAGTGCCAAAGGATCCAAAGCACAAGAGGTAGAATGAGAGAAGGCTTCAGTGATGTGGAAGATTGCATCCTATGAAGGACTGCATTGCAAGCACTACAAGAAGAATTGAAGAAAGAAAACCAAGCCTTGAACATCTGCATAGCTCTAGAGGTGCTCATCAACATAAAAACCCTAGAGGAGAACAATGAGGTCTAGAAAGTGATGAAGGATGAAACATTGGGCCATGAAAAAAATATTATCAATGGTTAAGTAGAAGCGTGAGGCCCTGCAGCAAGTAGCACAAGAACCACACAAGACTCAGCTGGAAGAGCTTGGGAAGCTCATTTGCAAAAGATGGATTTACTAGAGGGAAGGATGACTACAATGTCCAACATTGTGTTGGTCTTGCAAAATGAAAAAGGGGAGATTGCGAGGGATGAATTGGAGTCCATTGTTATGGACATTCTAGAAAAAGTAGAGGAAGCACTCATTGAATGGCAAGACCTTGGAGGTTGAAATAAAATAGGAATATCCTGAATTAGTTGTTCAGGATGAAGAAGAGACTATGGAGTAAAAATATTCTTTCATAACATTCATTTCATTCTTTCCATTCTTCTATTCTTTACTTAAGTTTTTGGAGATGACCATTGTTGGGGTGAAATAATGAAATTAGTGTGGGGTAATGTTGATCAAAGAACACTTGAAAAAAAGCACATAAGAAGTCCACATGGGAAGTGAGTCATATTCAAAGGCGTGAATGGATAGGAGAACACGCGCATGGAACAAAAGTTCAGTTTTTGGGACTTATCCATTTTCGCTCATTAAGGTCTATTTTTAGAGATGATGTGCAGAGCACACAAACAAGGTAGAGACATGCATGCCACGCATTGGCTATTTTTAGAGGATTGGATACGAAGCACTTTGCATGGACACAAGCTGGAAATAGATCTACTACTATCATTTAGCTAGTAGTAGTCTATTATTAGTGCACTTGCATGTGTGGCTAGTTTTGTAAAGGCACGTGGCTAAGAATAGCATGTGACCTATTTTTGGAATGGATAAGCAGTGAAGGGAAAGTCCCACCCTTATATATATAGTATGTAGTATAATGAGATATATAGAGATGTAATAGATATATTGATACATGAGGGGATCGAGATATAAGGAGATATGCCAAGTCTTGTTAAAGTTACTATGTGCATACTACTAGTATATATTGTAATGAGGTTAGTAAACTTATTCCTTTGAATATAATGAAGGACATTGGAATGAATCTAAGTGTTAGTTATATGTGTATCTAAATCTAGTATGTTTTTGATCTCATCATGGTTAGTACTTAATTATGCTTTTCCTTAGATATAGATCTTAGTTTATGTTGATAGAATGATGAGCTAGTTTAATAGGGAACTATATATGTTCCTATGAAATACATTAGATCTAACATGGGTAGTGGTTTTTAGGAGGCTTCATTGACACCTTTTGAAGGGTTCTATTGCGTGATAATACATTCACCGACAAACACGAGCCTTTGGAAGTAGAAATATACACAAAATCACTAGGAATTGTAGACACGGGAGTAATGCCATTTCTAAAGGCCCAAATTACAGAAATGGCCACTCGGTTGGAGAAATTATCTATCAATTCAGCACATAAAACATGTAGTGGACTCTAGTGTACTCATTGTGAAGATGAAGGACATTCAAAAGATAGTTGTCCATACACGAATGTACATGCATTGTTGATAGCTTGTGAGATTTTTCATAAGAATCATGATGTCTATAACTTTCCCCTTTTACAACCCGCTACTCATAATAATGTCTTTGTATATTTTAAAATATGTGATGTGCATACTCATGCCACAACCAATTTGTGCTAAACTAGTATGGAAAGTTGCTTGTAGACATAAGAGAGAAAAAATAACGAAGGGCGTAACAATGGTAATGGAGGCTTTGGAGAGGTGGTTACAAAATTAGAGGCCATGGTGTCCATGGAATTTTCATGAGGGGAACGTGTTATAATTGTGAGTCACCTAATCACTATCACCATGAGTTCCCAAAGAATCGAGTTTTCTCATATTGTGGCATGGCACATAAGGTTGAATATTTTTGGATCTATATGCCCACATGTGTAATAATAACAAGAAAGATAATGGGGGCAATGATGATTAAGGTGCAACACACTAAGAAAGGGTAGTGGACACCAAAGAAATTATTTTTATTTGAACCCAAACCTTTATTAGTCACTACGCATGCAGAGGAAGTGTGTGTGTGAGAGAAAGGTAAGTCATTACTACTCATCAAAAGAGAATAAGTTGTGCATGCGAAGTATCTATACAAAGGACAATAGAAGGAGGTATATTAAGAAACTATGGGTGTCATCAAAGAGCTCCAAAGAGATATTAGTACTGAGACAGAGAAATCACATGATATAGGAATGCATGAAAGAGTGTTGAGATCCCTTAGAAGGATGTGGATCATCTTAGAGAGGATATAGAATGCTCGGGAAGGAGAACATCATACCTTTATTAGGTGAATGGCTACATGATAATATGGCACACACAGGTATAGAGATAGAGTGTTAAATTCTTCATGTCAATTCACCACCACAAGATCATGAGTATGAAAAATAAATCACTTTGGATGTAGTGATAAATGGGTTGTTGGTAAGTAATATCCTCATTGATATAGGCACAAAATTAAATGTTATCACCCTTGATTATTCGAACCTAATGGGAAGTCTTCCATTACAGCCATCCTCAAATGTGTTATACATGGATAACAAGACAATCACCGTGCCCATTGGATTATCAAAGGATTCTTATATCACTATTCAAGGAGATAAATTCATAGGGGACTTTGAGGTCTTAGAGCTATCGAAGTAGATAACGTCCCTATGGTACTAAGTCATCCTTGGTGTTTTGCCAATAATATAGACTTGTACTTAAACAAAAGGTATGTGATTTTTAGAACAAAAATGATCGCATGGTCATAGCAATGGATGATGCAAATATTGTGCCTTACATAGAGACTATCAATGAATAATGTCTTAACCAAATATGTGCACATATGATGCATGACCCATAGAATTTGGAGGCATCTAAAGAGGGTGTTCTTCAGTGGGAACATGTGCATTCCATCATTCATACTACTAGTGTGGCTTGTGATAACTAAGCTCAAGGTACTTATCAAATGGTTGGCCACAAGGTTCAAAGAATATTGACAAGGGCAATAAGACCATGAATAGTCATCCAACTAGGTAAGGTCAGTTTGTAAAAGTATACTAGAGAGGAGAATCTCGAGTCATTCTTACTCATAATGGAAGAAAAAATTTATAATGAAGGCGATAGGAGATATATGATGATATACACCTTACGAGGGATATAAGTGTGCTTGTGGGCTATACATAGATACAACTTATTGGGTTGGTGCAAGATTAGAGTAGCCTTCTTAACAAGTTTTTTTCAAAACAATCTTACTTTAGTGGTGCAGAATTATGATGGGAAGACTTCTCCCTTGGTTCATGTTCACAATTGCGAGAGACATTGGAAAAAAATCCAAGATACTTTACCACCACCTATTTGGGTACATAAGTTTTACTCTAATTTTTGGGGTTGTGTGTTTTCTTAGTATTTACATGTTGAGATGAAGTAGGAGATAGTAAGTTTGTGTGGCCTACCACGAAGCTATTGTTCATACTTTTTATTATTTTTCTACTAATTTGTTATTGGAGAAAACCTATAACGTGAGTGTTACATAGATCTAAAATCAAATAAAACATACAAGTAATGAATGCAGAAATAAACCAGAAGATAAAATAAAAAGAGAAAGATAACACGATTTGATGTGGTTCACCCAAAGTGTGGGCTATGTCCACCAAGAAATGTCCAATATTATTATTGGTTATTTACAGAGGAAATAAAATGAATATCTATTGTCTTCCAACACCTCATAGGATGTTCAATGTTTTTCCTTGACTCAGCTACTCTTTCTTTCTCACCAAGAAAACTAACATGCAAAAAAATGTTATTTTATTCTCTCATACCCTCATACAATGCATACATGCATATATATCATTCTAGGAAACTAACTATGCTTTTACAATCAACAAATCATCTTTCAAGAAAAATATTTGTTCTAATTCTCATCCAAAAATAAAGCACCATTTGCATTGTGTGACCGATGTTAGTCACTTCGACTAATGCTGGTCACTTCTAGCCAATGTCGATTACTGTCTGACCAATTTTGGTTACATCACGAATGATTCCGCTCACTGTCAAAACGAACAACATGTAAAATAAATCTTTCTAGGAAGCAATTAAGCTCCACACTCAACAATCTCCCACTTGGAGATCAATTTTTGCATTGTATTGTACATCACCATTCTTGATCCTTTTCCTTAGCTCATTTCTTCCTCTTCAAGTCTCAAACTTGAATACCAATAGAAGTGGAGTGAAGCTCTGAATTCTCCTTTACAAATGGCTTTGTTAGCATATCCTCAGGATTCTCATCCATATGGATTTTCTCTAACTTCATATGCCCATCCTCCAACATTGCCGTATGAAGTGATACCTTAAGCGAATGTGTTTATTTCTTGAATGAAATATTGAGTTGTTTTTCATATGGATCGTGCTTTGACTATCATTTTATAATTTGTAATCCTCTTTCTCCTTTCCCAACACTTCCATGAACTTATTCATCCATATCATATCCTTGTTAGCTTTTGTAGCTGCAACATACTTTTCCTCGTAGTAAACAAAGCCACAACCTTCGTAATATTGAAATCCAACTAACTACCATTCCACCTACTATGAAAACATATCTGTAAGAGTAGGTATTTACCTTAGCTCATGTTCACCTAGGTATTTTATTTACCTTTATTATATTTATCCTCACCCACTACGTGGGTGGATATTTATTTTTATTTATTTATATATTAGGGGGATATTATCTAATTGTTAGGTATAGTTATTTCCTTGATCTATGGTATTGAATAGATCCTTGATGTCTAGTTCTATCCTAAATCTATGGACTTAACTAGTTCTTTGCTTGATTTATGGTTTGATCTATGACCTTGACTGAGTTCTTAAAATGTTATTCCTTGCCTATATAAGTAAGGCCAATTCTCATTGTATTTCATTGAGTTCCATAATAATATATGATATTGTTGCTCATTTTTTTGCAAAGGTTTATGTAAATTTATTCTGGCAAATTACTTTCATCTTATTGATCATGGTGTTTTATTAGCATATGTGTTCTTGGCTTGGCACGATCTAGTTATCATTCCTTTCAATATCTAGTGGTGCTCCTCTGTCATCCAAATCTCCATCCATATCTGAATCAACATAGCCACGTAAAGAAGTATCGACCCTCCATAGCAAAACTCCATACTAGATGTCCCTCTCAAATACTACGAGAATCCATTGGATTTCTTTCCAATGTTCTTTACCTAGATTGTCCATAAACCTTCTCACAACTCCCACTTCTGTGTAATGTTGGTCTAGTAAAACCCATGGCATCCATAATACTTCCTACTATGGAAGCATAGGGAACATATGACATGTCCTCAAACTCCTCATGTGATGAAGGACACTGGTATTTTCTCAATTTGAAGTGTCCATCCATAGGTGTACTAACAGGTTTTGAATCTTGCATGTTAAACCTTTCCAACCCTTATTGATACAACCCCTAAGACAAATACAATTTTTTTTCCTGTCTCGGTGAATTTGCATGTCAATTATTTTCTTTACAGCTCCCAAATCCTTCATTATAGATGTGTGATCTAGCCTTTCTTTAAGTTTACCAATGTCCTACATACTAGATCCTACAATCAGCATATCATCCACATACATTAACAAAATAACATAGCTCCCATTTTCAAGCTTCTTAAAATAAACACAATGGTCAGATTCACATCTCATATAACCATGCTCATGCATAAAACTGTCAAAAATCAAATACCATTACCTTAGAGCTTGCTTGAGCCCATAGAGGCTCATTTTCAATTTACACACAAATTTCTCCTTACCCTTGAATTCATAACCAAGTGGATGCTACATATAAATCTATTCCTCCAAATCACCATGAAGAAAAGTTGTCTTAACATCAAGCTATTATAAATGCAAATATTCTATTGTAACCAAACTTAGAACAATATGAATAGAATTCATCTCAACTACAGGAGAAAAAATCTCATCAAATTCAATACCTGATTTTTGTGCAAATCCCTTTACCACAAGCCTCGCCTTGTACCTTTTCATTCCACCCTCTTCTTCCTTGATTATGTAAACCCATTTTTTCTATAGTGCTTTCTTACATGTTGGCAACTTGACCAAATCCCATGTCTAATTTTGTTCCAATGAGTCCATCTCCTCATCCATTTCATGCTCCCACTGCATGTGGGTATCTACTTGCATTGCTTCTTCAAATATTTTTGGTTCTAGTATCGATCAATAATAAATAAGAAAAATAAGGTGAAAATATCTCGTGGAGGTCTACTTACCCTTTGTGACCTTCTCACTTAGATCCTGGTGTGTCTAGGGATCATTTTGTTCCTTTTGCATCTTCATGTCAATCTCTACTAGTAGACCGACGTTGGTCTCCCGATATTGACCATGGTTCTGTAACCAATCATGGTTCCTCTATTTTTCAACCGACTGCGGTTGCCTCACCACCACTGGTTTAAGGAGTACCGACACCATTTCCGGTAGTTGTATGTTCTAAACCCGATCTGTCTCGACGATGTTGGTTAACTTGACCAACATCAATTTTCTAGAGAACTGATGTCATTGTGCGTGGATGACTGTTTCAGATCCAAAAGTTAATTTTCCTTCAAAATCTCATCAACTTGTTCATGTTTAGGCACCAAAACCTAATCCCTTTACATTATTTTTTCATTCCAATCAACGTCACGACTCCTAACAATCTTAGAATATTTTAAATCCCAAAATGGATCTCTAAAATCACGAGCCATAACCAATGAAACTATATCTCTTATATTTATCATCCAACTTCTTCATATTTTCCCTATCAACATGCACAAAAGCTTCATAGCCAAAAATCTAAGAAAATAATAATCTACCTCTTTTCCGGACCAATATTATTCTACTATTCCACCATCCAGTGTTGTTAAAGGCCCATAGTTGATCAAGTACATTATTGTATTGTCACCCACTACTTCTACCAAACTAGCATGTATCCTCATGCTTATAGCACATTCCATGATTATTTTGTTCATTCTATCTGCAACTCTATTCCATTCATTGAAAAATCCTTTCTGCAGTACTCACCACCATTTTCAGATCTAAGGCACTTCAATTTTAAGTTTGTTTCATTTTCCACAAGGTCTTTACACCTTTTAAAAGTCTCAAAAACATCATATTTACGCTTAATACAATAAATCCATACCTTCCTTGTGGCATCATCAATGAAAGTCACATAATATTGGGATCCTCCAATAGAAGCTACCCGAGCTTTTCCCCATGCATCCGAGTGTACAAGCTCTAATTTCTTCTCCTTCTTTATTGACCCAACCTTGATAAAGCTCACTCTCTTCTCGCTTTTCAAATATACAATGCTCAAAAAATTCAAGATCTAATTGTTTCAAATCTAATAACTTACCCTTAGCCTTTAATATTTACATTCCTTTTTCACTCATATGGCCTAGCCGATTATGCCACATGGTTACATATGAATCTATAGTAGATAGCATAGAAAAGGAATTAGTAACATAGGTAGATAGATATAAAGTTCTTACCTTCTTACCTCTTGCCACAACAAGAGATCCCTTGGTAACCTTCCAAGAATCGGTTGTGAATGTAACCACGCATCTAGATTCACCTAGTTTCCTATAGATATTAGATTTATCTTGAGGCTTGACACATGCCTCACATCTTTCAATACCCATGGATTTCCATTCTGTAACTTTAGATGAACATCACCTTTACCAATAATATTACATGGCTCATCATCTCCTAAATAAACTTGTCTAAAATCAACCTAAACGTAATTTCGAAATAAGCCTTGTTAGGGGTAGGATGGAAAGAAGCTTGAATCTAAAACCCAAGATTCTAATTCATTATCCAAGGAGAGAATAATGGCATCTTACTTTATTTCACTTTGCAACATTTTCCTCTTTACCTTTTTCTTTACATTTTTCTGATGTATTCTCTTTTTTCCTTAGACCAACACTCCTCCTTTACGTGCCCTCTCTTTACACAATTATAGCAAATTAAATATTTGTACACGGATCTAGATCTTCCATTTCTTGACTTTGATCTCCCATTCTTCTTTTCTTTGATGATCTCTCCTTAGATCTTCCCCTGCTTTCTACATTTAAAGTGTTTCCAGATGATTCTTCTCTTGATATTTTCCTGCATATTTCCTCATTAAGGATTACACTAACCACATCATCAAATTTCAAACCTTTAGAAGAAAACGTTGTATTACTTACAGCCATTACCAAGTTATCCCAACTATCTAGAAAAGAGCATAAGAATAAAAGTGTTTTTCACTTCATCATCAAACAAAATTTCTACCAATTTTAATTTATTTACAATAGACCAAAAATCATTCAAATGATTAGATACAGATCCACCTTCTTGCATCTTAGAATTAAAAAAATTCATCAAATAAACCTTATTCGAAGCACTAGGAGTTTCATACAAATTTTCTAAAGATTTCATCAACTCTATCGTGGTTTTTTCATCTATAAAATTTGAAGCCACCGATGCTTCCAGGATCAATCTTATAGATCCTAGAGCCTTCTATCAAGAACCTTCCATTCTTCATTAGTCATCATGTCTGGATGTGCATGCTCATCCAATGGTAAGTATAGATCCTTTTGATACAAATAATCCTCCACCTACATCTTCCATAGTTAATAATTATGACCATCAAATTTATCTACTTGGTATTTACTATCTTCTACCATTTTTATGCTCCCACTCAATTAGAAAACCCTCTATGAGTAAATCCTATCAACACACAAAACCTCCAAACAAAGATTTGATACCAGTTGTTGGGGAAAACCATATAACATGATATTACATGATCTAAATTCAGATAAAACATACAAGCAATGAATGCAGAAATAAACCAGAAGATAAAATAAATAAGAGAAAGATAACACTAGATTTAATGTGGTTCACCCAATGTGGGATATGTCCACCAAGAAACGACCAATATTATTATTCAATGCTTTATAGAGGAAATACAATGAAGATATGTTGTCTTCCAACACCTCACAGGATGTTCAATGTTTTTCCCTCACTCAACTACTCTTTCTTTCTCACCAAGAAAACTAACATGCAAACAATTGCTATTTTCTTCTCTCATACCCTCATACAATGCATACATGCATATATATCTATTCTGGGTAACTAACTATGATTTTACAATTAAGAAATCATCTTTAAAGAAAAATATTTATTCTAATTCTCATCCAAAAAAAACAAAGCACCATTGCATAGGTGACCAATGCCATCATTTCTTGACTATTTTTGGTTCTTGTCGACCAATGTTGGTTACATCCTTACTATGTTGGTTAATTTTAAAACCAATAATATGTAAACGAAAGCTTTCTGTGAAGCAATTAAGCTCCACACTCAATAGTTATCGGTTTATGAAGATCTATAGATTATGATGCACATTACATTGAGGGATAACAAAAGCTGAGAATCTTATGGTTCAATGAATTGGTGAGGTTGATACTAAATTGGGTAAAGACTTGGTAGAAACAAAAGAGACATTGTTGGGACGCACTTGAAAATAAAAGGAGAAAGTAAATATTGTCTACCTCATAGATGATGAAGAATTACAAGATTAGGATATTAAGTACGCAGAGGGTGTGTGTGAAAAGTTGGAATCCATGGATGAGAAAGCATGCACATACCATATGTCATAAAGACCAAGAAAGTAAACATTGGAACTAAATATTTATCGAAGGAGTTGATTATTAGATTATGATGCACATTACATTGAGGGATAACATGAAGGCTATCTTATGGTTCAATGAATTGGTGAGGTTAATACTAAATTGGGTAAATACTGTTAGAAACAAAAGAGACATTGTTGGGGTGCACTTGGAAATAAAAGGAGAAAGGAAATCTTGTCTACCTCATAGATGATGAAGAAGTACAGGATTAGGATATTATGTACATAGAGGGTGTGTGTGAAGTGTTGGAATTCATGGATGAGCAAGCATGCACATACCATGTGCCATTGAAGACCAAGAAAGTAAACATTGGAACTAAAGATTTATTGAAGGAGTTGATTATTGGCGATTATTTTTCGAACGAGAGGTTGTAAACATAATTGAGCCACTACGTGAATTTTAAGATCTATTTCCCATGGGGTACCATGAGGTAAAGGTGTGCATTCATCATTAGGGAAATGAAAATCAAGCTCAAAGATGGCACACGATCACTTCGGAAGAGGACTTGCGGATGAATCCTAATATGTATGTCATGGTAAAAGAATAAATTGATAAAATTATGAAGTTATGCATTATTGAGCCTATTGAGGAGTCATAATGGATAATTCGGATGGTGATTATTATTAAAATGGATGGAAATATAAGGATTTGTGTTTATTATAGATTTAAGAATGCTTCATGTGTAATTGATCTTTTTCCCACGTTGTTCACAGAGGAGATCCTATAAGGTGTTTGAGGGCACAAAACTACTCTTTTACGAGATGGATTTTTTGGTTACCATTAGGTAAGGATTATGTGCAAATATTAGGAAAAGACAATTTTTTCAACCGAATGGGGACATTTTTCCTACACGTTATGCCCTTTGGCCTAAATAATGCACCAATAATTTTATCATGTATAAAGGTTCAAACATTTCAAGAATTCATTCATATGTTTCTACAAGTATACTTGGATGATTAGACTATTTATGGTCTGGTTAAAGACCATTATGGTTGTTTGAGACTGGTGCTTGAAAGATGCATGCAACTTAGCATCTCTTTGAACATTAAGAAGTGTATATTTGCAACACCATTTGGTACCTTGCTTGGACACATCATTTGTAAGAAAGGTTTGTTAGTGGACCCAACCAAGATTGTAGTTATTTTGGGGTTGGAGGAGCCAACTAATCAGAGTGAAGTGTGTAGATTCCTTGGAAACACTAGATACTACATGCAAGTTTATTAAGGGGTATGCAAATTTATCCACACCATTGGAATATTTTTTAAAAGCTACGGGAAATTTATATTGGGGTAACACACGACAAAAAGATTTTTATATCTTGAAGGAGAATCTAAGCGATACACCTATCTTACGCTTCCCTTGTTGGAACAAGCTATTCCATGTGCATGTAGAAAATTTTGGAGCAATTCTAGCACATCTAGGTGAGGGCAATGTTGATCATCCCCGTCTTCTTTAGGAGGAGGAAGTTGATGTCAAATGAGTAGAATTATATAACTATGGAGTGCAAAGTGTTTTCAATAATATGCATGCTTCATAATTTCAAGAAATACTTATCATCTACTCCATTTATATTCTATATTAATCATAGGGAATTTAAGTACTTGGTCAATAAGCTAGTTTTTAAGGGCACATTTTTCGTTGGATCCTTTTATTCCAAGGATTTTATTTATTGGTGATATTAAATCCAAGTAAGAGAAATTTAGGACCAAATCACTTGTCAAGAATTAACTCTAGTGAGGATGCGTAAAGCATAGAAGATATTATGTCATATGCCTAGTTGTTTAGACTAAACCGCACACCATCCGACATAAAATATATTGCAGTATCCTTGTGCATTGGAGTTACGCATGAAGGTATGAAGACCCTAGAGAAGAAGAAGCTTGTCATTTTCTCGGCACCTTACCAATTGATTGGAGGAGACATCTATAAAAGGGTAAATATGAAGTCTTGTGTAGATGTGTGTTGGAGCATGAGCATAAATATGTCATGGAAGAAGTGTATGGTAGAATAGTTGGAAGACATTGTGCGGTGAAGAGACAAAGTGCAATATATTATTGGGAGGCTTATGGTGGGAGATGTTCTATAAGGATATGAACACATTTTTCAAAGCTTGTGACCATTGTCGGTGGATAGGTAAACCAAGAAACTGAGATGAGATGTCGTTCGATCTATAGCCAGTGAAAATCCATTTGAGAAATGGGAAATTGATTTTTATCCCAATTGCACCACCTACATTTCAGACATGCACACACTATATCAAAACATGCACAAATTACTTGACAATGTGGGTAGAAGTGGTACCAACAAAGGATTGCATTACTACAACAATTTCTAGGTTTATATGGGAGAACATCATTAGTAGGTATGGTTGTCCGTTGAGCCTTATTAGTGATAGTGGAACTCACTTTGTCAAAGATACCATCATAATATTGTTGGCATAGTTCATGGTAGCACACCATAAGACTACACCATATCACCCACAAGCTAATAATGTACTATGAAGCTTTCAACAAGATTCTGGGACAAACCTTGAAAAATATTTATTATGTTGATAGAAACATTGGGGTGACAAGATATCAATGGTGTTATGGGTATATATAACAACTTATAAGATATTGAATAAGGCCACACATTTTCAAATTGTGTTTGGTGCGAGAGAAATTTTTCCTATGGATTTTATGTTACCCTCCCTACGTATTATGCATATAGGATAATTAGATGGTGACAAATCAATTGAAGAGAACATTGATAAAATAATGCAATTAGATGAGAGGCATGCCATTGTGTGATGGATTTAGAAGATGGAGAAGGATAGAAAAAGGCTTTGCATGACAAGAATATCAAGAATAATTATTTCGTTGTAGGAAAGATGGTTCTTTTATATGACTCCAAGTTTGTGCACCATCCTGTAAAGATTAAAGTGCATTGGTTGGGATCATTCATAGTAACTAAGATATTGGAATCAGGTGCATGTCAAATTACAAGAACTAAATGGCACCATGTTTCCTAGTTATTTGAATGGGAGTAGGTTAAAACATGTAGACACAAAACCTATGCACTTGGGTACATTTCTAGGTCATAAAGCATACTAATGTATACATGATTCCTAAGTAAGAAAACTAGTAGTTGATAACTCCTTTTGGCCTTTTGGTTGCTTTATCTCTTTTAATTTACTATTTATGAGCTTGACTGAGCATCCTTTTGGCTTTACACATCGACAAATCTGTCAAACCACTTGACTAATTTACCTTTTGGTGACCTTAGACATTAGTGCCTAGTTAGGATAGAAGAACCAAGTGTTCATGTCCTTATCGGGCACTCATGTCCCTCTCTTTCTTATTCTTACTCTTTTGGGTTCCTTTCACTTTTGGTCAACTTTTAGTATTTTGGGTCGGCCTTTCAGTTGTCAATTACGAAATTCAATCAAGGGAATCATATATATACTTAGTTACTTCTTTCAAATAAGGGGGCCAAGAACTATAAGCATTATCTATCACCACCTAATCTTACACAAAGGCACAAGAGCACTAAAAAGTACATATCTAGCACATCCATACAAGGGTCAAGGGTTACATTGGTCTGCATACACTACATAGGAAGGGAGTTTATTCTATTCCATCACACACATTTTACATATTCGAGAAAATCTAGATCTATCCCACTATCATCATGCAACTTGCACAAGGGCAACCTAGGGCATGGGACATGGATACACAAACATACAAATAACTACATGGATCCTAAGATGTAGTACAACACTCGGTCATAACTTCACTCTTTGGGTATTTGTCGAGTCGAGTTTGACTCTCCATTCTACATATTTTTTATTATACTTTATGTGGTTTATAGGCATGTGTAAGTAATCATTTAATTTTTAGGTTACAGTGTGAGTGATGACCTAATAGACTAGAGAAACAAAGGGTGAGTTACATGGAAGACCTTCCAACCTAAAAATGACTAGATTCCAAGCATATGAGAAAAAACAAGTACTGGATCAATCGTTAGCACTTGGGGCACTCCTGTCATCTTGTGGGTGCTTCTCTCCAGTACATTCGTAGGTTTTGAACCCTAAGTGAGCCATTTTTATATTTTTTCCAGCCCATTCCAATAGATACACAGTCTTGAACACTCCCAGGTTGCACAGAATCAACTAAGTCATCATCCCTCTTTCAATTTCTTATATTTTTACATCTTTGAATGCTTTGTGCTTGCATATTGTTGTACTTAATCATTTTAATATCAGTTGTTACAAAGTAATTTACTCTTAAATAAGGTTTAATCTAATTTATATTGAATCACTTGGTGAACCCCAACTCATGATCGAATAATAGGATCCTTATTTTTCCTATTCTCGTCATATTTTTCTTTCCCTAATCCCAAACCCCAATTTCCTCATGGTTCATATTTCCATTTAGTTTCTATCATCCATCGATTTGGATAGTTCTTCCTAGGGTTTCATCCTTGGTCCTATCCTCTCGGTCAATTTCTAGGGCTCTTATTTTGTAAATTACCTTTCCTTTCATATAATGACCCCTACAATTCCTCAAGTCTCCTTGTATCTATTTCTTCAAAATCACCCAATTTGTAAAGATGCTCTCACAAAACCATACACACAATGTACCTCCTCGTGATACACAACTTTCACAAGTAAGTGCAATTTTCAATTTTATATTCAACCCCTATTAGTCCCGATAACACAACCAAACAATTCATCTTTGTGTCAATTCAAGCTTTACACCTTTTTCCAAGGTAAATTTCAAGCTATGGAAAGCCATGATTACATCCCTCATAGTTAAAATCCAACATCTCAAGGATGTTTCTCATGCCTATGGTAGTTATTCTTCTACACTTCATCCTGATCCCATGTCTACTACATGTGCTCATACAAGCAAGGTCAATGTATTATCACAACAAGCACCTCACAAGTTTGATTGAAATGTTATGCAACATGTTATTCTCTCTAAGCTCCTCAATCACCAATTAATCACCTTGTCACTTACTCATTACTACCCTTCTTATTGAATTACAAAATACAAAGGTCACTAGTTTTGAAATTATCATAGAATTAATGGACATTGTGACAATGATTAATATTCTTTAGAATGAAGAATCGGGAAACTTGTGAATAAAGGTTTTATTTCATTTGTTACACAACATCTTGCTACACACTCATCTTTGATTATCAAACCCTAATGGGTTCTAAAATTTGATCCTTCTATGTCTAGAGAGCATCATGAAATATTCACTCATGTTCCTTCTCTAGTAATGCAAGAGTCACCATAAGCCTCATATAAGGAAAAACCATCAAAGGAAGAACAACCAATTCCCTTGCCACAAGTTGATTCCCTCACCAACTTCCTAAAATTAAACTTATAATTCATTATTTTAATCTAGATAATTCCTATGTTAATGACTAGGACCGAACAAAGCTTACGATGTCAATGAACCATTTGATATGTCATATGAGCATTTGCATACATTAGATTTCAATCCTAGCAATGTTGTTGACTTTGATTCTAATGTTGGTCATACCCTTGATTCTACCTACCATTGTAACGATCATAAATTTTCTCATGCCACATTTCAACATCTGCCACCATGGCATGGTCTCTCTCATCATCGGATATATCTCCATCAAATGCACACTTGGGGGCATCAAAATCCTCCCCATAGTTTCATGTTCTAATCAGTAGTTTCCTATCCATAATACTCACATACACACATATACCTTACTTTTTCTTTGCACTTCAAGTCAATCTTTCTAGCAGCACTTTTTCTTATCTACACTATGATCACTCTTTGCACTACATCTATATATGCTTATGGCCCCTTTTTGCTCCTATGCCACTCCATACACATTTTTCTCCTCATGATTACTTATGGATCCTTCTATTCATGATACACATACTACTTTATATATATGGTATACATCTTTTCGTTCACTATACATACTCTAGATATTCTTTCTCACAATGATCACATATATTTTCCAATAGCTCTTGATATACACACTTGGGGGGCATCAGAATTCCCCCCTCCTCACTTGCTTCTTATACCATTACTTCTTCCTATTTATACAACACAATGTTGCTACTACATACTCTACCTTGCTACCCTGATGACACACTCTTATTCTATGGTTCATACTTGACTATTGAGGGCACAATTCCTAAATGAACCTCACATCACACACATCCACTAAGGGGAAACGTGTATCCCATTATATGTATATCTTTAATATCATATCACATAATCACATTTACACAACATCTACTTATCTTATTTGTATTTATTTTGTTAGCTTATAATATTTATATGTTACACTTTTTTCCTAGGGGGATGATGTTGATTTTCTAGTCAATTTACTCTGGTTTGGAGGCTATTTGGCCAAGGTTGATGGGTGGGAACCTAGGATAGATAGAGGTTGTGAAGGTGATAGAGGGGTAGTGGTCGAAGTTGGTGGTGTATGCAGCCTAAGAGGTTGGGTATTCCTCTTAGGTGGGGGAATAGTATTTCTGATAGCTTGTGAGGATGTGGCTAAATCTAGTTTGATAGTAGGATAGACTAGGCATGCTTTCGACATGACTCTCAATGTGGAAATAGGTTTAGATGCGAGAGGAAGATATAGGTGCATGTTACGACCTTATTATATCTTCCAAATCTTAAAGGCATGTAAGTGCACATGGCCGGAGGAAGCGCAAAGTTAAGGTGCATAAGGCAAGATTCAAAAAGGATTCTTGGAGAACCAAGGACATGCGCCCATGAAGCACAATTCGGGACTTAGCCATTTTCAGCCTTTTGGACATAACACATGAAGAACATGTTCCATTTGGATAAGGTTCGGCACTGGAAACATGGGGTGTCCCAAAAGGAATATACCTTGTGATAAGAAGATCCAAAAAGCTAATCATGACATGGAGAGGTGTGCACCTATGGTGATCCACACCTTGACACTTGGGGCTAGATCTGAGGTCGCAGAGGAGTTTGTTAGAGCTTAGATGCCTATTTATACGTGTGCCCTTGGCAAAGGAGAGAGAACTGGAGGAAGGAAGCATAGCTTTGCAAAATTATTGCGAGAACTATGGGATAAAAGGGGTAGATATTTATAGGAAGGATGTAATGAGGGAATGGGGAATGTAAATTTTGTTTTGAAAGTCTTCATGTATGGATCCAGTTATGGCACATGACTAAGGTCTCCCCTTCTGTAATATTCTATAGTAATTCTATGAATGAATATTATAAGGTTTCCATGATAATTATATTAAGATCTTCTTCCGTATTATCTACATATTTCTATTATGCTTTTGATCTTGTATAATCATGAACCTTATTTGAATGTTAAGTCTATTTGTGGATTTACAACTTCCTAGTTCTATTAATTATGTTAAGCGTTTTTACTTTTGATATGACTGAAAGGGTATAGAATGCTGTTCTAATCTCTATAGCTTTTTCATGTCCTTTAAATCACTAATTCAAGACCATGAATTATTCCTTCCACTAAACTCACATAAAGAGAGACTCATCTCCCTCTCGCATGCCTCGGGTGAGTGCCCAATACCTATTGGGTGATAGGTGGCATGCATGAGGTTTTGTTGCTCTTAGTGGGTGCAAAAATTACTACATCTTGGTTCCTTAGCTTAATGATGAGATCGTCACGTGGAGAAAGAAGAGTTTTGGTGTGCATCTAACCCCACCTAGCAACCAAACCTTGGTGTTTGGTTTTTTTGAATGAGGGAAAAGTACAATTGATCCATTTGATATTAGTGGAAGCAACCAATCGGTGCCTAGAAGATACAACTTCTCGTTTGGGACTTCTATGGCTTCACACACTATTCTAGTATTTGGTGGAATGTTTGGACAAGGCATATATACATGTGGTTTTGGAAGCGCGTCAGGAAGTGGTGGAGGAAATATGACTAGGAGTGGCACTAGTTCACAAACTATCAGCGTACATTTCAGTGGGATGATGGGAGCATTTGGCATGACAAACATAGGCCCTGTACCTAACACAGGAGGATATGGAGGTGGAAGTGGTGGAGCTGGTGGCTCAGGATCTAGTGGGTCGGTGGAGGAGGAAACACCGAAGGAAATCAAGGGACTGGGTCAGGAGGACAAGGGCCTCAGCCACCTCCTCAAGTATTTTTTGAGATGTCTCTACACTTACCAAATTACAGTGGGATAGAAGATGCCACGAGCATGTGCATAAGTGCGAGCTGCTATGGTGTGTGAAGGGGATCATGACCCAAGATCAAAAGGCAGTCAATTTGTGACAACCTTGCAAGGACGCGTGCATAGTTGGTATAGAAATTATGACCCTCATCAAACTATTATGGATTATACCATGCTGAAAAATGCGTTCTTGGCATAATTCCACATACCTGAGTTTGAACAAAAGAGCATCAGCTCTCTCAAAGAAATCCAGCAGGGAATGGAAAAGAGCATGTGGGAATATGATGCACACTTTAAAACTCTATTGTCTAAATTATCTTAAGATATCCACCCTTCACAACTTGCTCGAGTGGTTTGTCGGAGGGTTGATCACACCCTTTAGGAGGGATTTGTTTCATAAAACATTCACGGACCCATGTGAGCGTTGGAGGCTGCTTTACTTTGTGCTGAGGCAGTTGGTAGTGTTGACATTGGTGTTAGCCCATTTTGGAGGCTCGAGATCACTACCATGGCTAATCAATTGGAGAAATTATCTACCAACACATTTCCAGAGACTCGCGGTGGGATGTGGTGCATAGATTGTAACATAGAAGGGCACACAAAGGATAATGGTGGGATATGTACTTGGAAGGTGGTACGTGCCGTCACGGTCAATTGCGAGATATGTCATGGGGATCATGATGCAAGTAGGTGCCCCTTTTTATAGTGTGTGATACGTAAAAATGTATCATGTTATTGAAAGATATGTACCTCAACCACACATGACACCAAGGATTGTAGATTGATTGACCAAATTCATGAGGAAATTGATCTTGGTGTGCACCAGACTAGCATTGCCAGCAGTTCCAAAGGAGATTAGCGTCAGTATGAAGAACACAGAGATGGAGGTGTGAGCGGGAAGGGATTTTGTGGAGGATTTCATGGCCGTGGTAACCGCGGGGGAAGAAGTGAGTTCCCGCATGGAACATGCTTTAATTGTGGAGCCATAGACCATTATAAGCATGAATGTCCAGATCTTCTATAATGCTCCTGGTGTGGAAAAAACATAAGTATGAAGAGTTCCCAAAGTTATACAAACATATGAGTTAGCAATACTAGAAGGATAAGGGCACTTCCATGGTGAGTATTAAGAAGGCTGACATGCAATGGCTCCCGTGAGTAATACATGAATCGAACTAGAGCCTGTTATGGTAACAACAAGGTCGAGTCTACACGCACAAGGAAGCACCTAAGCAGAGACCTCTAGTTTCAAGGGAATAGGTAGTACATGTGAAGTATCCAAACCCGGCTCACCAGAAAGAAGTCTACCAGGAAACCATAGATGTAATTCAAAGTTTACAAGGGGAGATCCAATTCGAAAATAGAAAACTAGAAAAGATGAGAAAAGAAGACCAAAGTAGAAGCACCAAAGGATGACTTGGATGAGGTTAAGGAGGTGTGTAAAATGCTAAGGCAAGAGAATGTTATTCCCCTGCTAGGAGCATGGTTGAGAGAAAAGGTACCACGCACCGGAAGAACATAAAAGGCAGATCTCGCATGCAAACCTCCCACCTCACGGCGTTGATTATGACAAAGAGATCACCTTTAATGCAAAGTAGTGGATGGATGGCTTCTTAAGAAAATCCTCATTGGCACATGGCGTGGAGGTTAATGTTCTCACTCTGGATGCTTGGCATCAAATGGGAAGACTGCATTACTGACCATCTTAAAATGTGTGTATATGGCAAATAAGACAAAGGCAATGCCCATAGGTGTCTTGAAGGATGCGACCATTACCATTCGGGGACTAAGTTCACTCGGGATTTTGAAGTCTTGGAACTTGTTGAGGTAGATAATTTCCCAAGTACTACTTGGGTACCTATGGTGTTATAAGAATAATGCAAATCTCCAGTTAACAAGGGGTACATAAGCTTTGAAAATAAAGAAGAGAGGCTGATTATACCACTTGCGATGGAAAGTCCACACCTTATATTGAACCCCTTAGAGAGGAAGTCCTAGATAGAATATATGTGTGCTCCATAAGAGATCCAGAGACCATCCACCCTACGAGAAGGAGTCATCTAGTTTGATGGTGCTCAATCATCGGTGATACTACCAAGTATAGCATGTGATAATTAGGTGCATGGGACTTATGAAATGATTGGGTGACATCCGAAAGGATTGGTGACAGGTGGTAACCATAAGCATGGCTGATTCGGCACTTGGGAGGAAAGGTAATAACCAAGTATTCTATGGATATATACACCGAGGTATTTTTGAGTAAAATGGAATCTCAATGGAGGGAGGACGAGTGACGAGGTATGTTGGGTTATGTTTTGATAGGCACAAAGCATCGAGGTGGTGGGCCGCGCATAGCAAAGTGAAAACTTGTTGGAGTGGCATGAAATTAGAATTTCACTCATTGTCTGATTCTCAAGAGAAATATACCCACCGCTATCAAGGATTACAATGGCAATGAACCCACCTCTTCCCACATTCAAGCATGTGAGAGGGTCTGGGGAGAAGGTGCAGAAGCTTTACCACCCTCCCTTTGGGTGCATAAGTTGTATTCAACACTACAATGTTGTGCGCATGCTTGGTACATCCATTCTAAAACTCACCACCGCCAAATGGGAAATTGGCAGAATTAAGAAGCCCGACCTAGTTCACACATTCAAGTACCGAAGTACCAAGCAACCGGTTGATGAGGCGTTATAGGCTATCAAGCACCTCACTCTGGGGGATTACACCATGGTGGAAGATAGATTAGTATACTTACTTGGTGGACCTAGCTTGGAAGTGCGGTTCGAAGAGGAGGAACCAAAATACATACAATTCAATCGCACGTGTGTTGAAAAGGAAAAAGGAAAGATGGTATACGTTATTGATGGAGAGGAGATGGAGAGCCTGAATGTTGACCATTTGGTTGGGACACGTGAGGTAGTTGATAGTGTGGATGCATGTGCGTGCATGTATCATGAACCACTCAAAACCAAGAAATTTAACATCGGCTCGAAGAAGGAGCCCAAGGAAGCTATCATTGGGGACTACCGGTCGTGAGATAAGGAAGTATTAAAGACCATCGATCTCTTGTGAAAATTCAAGGATTTATTCCTGCATGGATACCATGATTTAAAAGGCATCCACCATTCATTGGGAGAAATGAGGATAAAGTTGGAAGATGGTGCACGCTTGGTCGGAAGAGGCCTTACAGGATGAATCCCAACATGCACGTAAGGGTTAAAGAAGAGCTAGACAAAATGATAACATCCGGTATCATTAAGGCTGTGGAGGAATCAGAATGGATAAGTCTAATGGTGATCAGCATAAAGAAGGATGGGTGGATTAGGATATGTGTGGATTACAGGGAGTTGAATGCTGTTTGTATCATAGATCCTTTTCCCACCCCCTTCACTAAAGAGATTTTGGAAGGAGTTGCTGGGCGCGAGGTCTATTCCTTTACGGATGGATTCTTAGGATATCACTAAGTAAGGATTGCCAAGGAAGACCAAGAAAAGACAACTTTCACCACCGAGTGGGGAAGCTTTGCATACACAGTCATGCCCTTTGGATTGAGGAATGTGCCCGTTGTATTTTCACGCATAGTGGTACAAGCATTTAAGGACTTCATCCACAAGTTCCTTCAAGTATATTTGGATGATTGGACAGTGTATGGATTGGTAAGGGACCATTGTGATAACTTGAGATTGATGTTTGAAAGATGTCAGCAGTTGAGGATTTCCCTCAACATCAAGAAATGTGTCTTTGTAACTCCTTTTGGAATGTTGTTGGGGCATATCATATGCAAAGAGGGCTTACTGGTGGATCCCACAAAAGTTACAATTATTGTGGGATTAGGGGAGCCCACCAACCAAAGCATTGACGTGGATTTCTTGGACACACTAGGTACTATAGAAATTTCATTAAGGGATATGCCAAGATCACCACGCCTTTGGAAATATTGCTCAAACATAAGAGTTCCTTTCAGTGGGGAGAGGCGCAGCAGAGGGAATTTGACACTCTAAAAGAAAGGCTTATCACCGCACCTATTCTACAATTCCCATCATGGGATAAACCTTTCCATGTCCACGTGGATGCCTCTGGTATAGAAATGGGAGCCATTATTTCTCAACCAGGAGAGGGGATTGTTGATCATCCCTTGTGTTTTACAAGTAGAAAGTTGACACCAAGAATAGAATTATACAACGACCGAGCGCGAGGCATTGTCAATGATCTACACGCTCCACAAATTTAGACAATATCTCTTTGGTGAATCCCTTCATATTCTACACGAACATATGGCCTTGAAGTATTTAGTAAAAAAGTAGTGTTGCAAGGGCGCATATGTCGTTGGGTACTTTTATTTTAGGAATTTGAATTCATGGTGGTGGTAAAAATGGGAAAGAACAATTATGGGCCAGATCATTTATCAAGGATTGATTCGGGAGAAGACATGCAAAGTATTGAGGAAACCATGCCATAAGCATAACTATTCGTCAGGTTGTAGTGCATGCCCTCAAAGTTAGAAGACATTGTTGTTTTTCTCAAGGAAGGTATGGCGCCCGAAGGGATGAATGCTCTGGAAAGGAAAAGGTTAGCCATACGCACCACACCCTTCATGTTGATCAATGGGGATTTGTATAAAATGGGCCGTGATGAGGTTTTGTGCTGGTGTGTATTAGAACATGAACACGTGGCCATAATAGAAGAAGCCCATGGTGGGATTGTTGGAGGACACTATGTGGGGAATGCAACCGCGCGCAAGATCCTAGTTGTTGGACTATGGTGGGAGACGATTCACTAGGATTGCATTGAGTTTTGTAAGGCCTATGACCACTACCAGCACCTTGGAAAACTTGGAAGAAGGGATGAGATGCCCTTGTGCCCCATCGCCAGCGTGGAACCTTTTGAGAAATGGGCAATAGATTTTTTCGGACCAATCTCACCAGCTACGCGAAGGACTAACTTGTGGTATATCATTACCTGTACTGATTATCTGACAAGGTGGGTAGAGGCCGCACCCACTAAGGATTACACCGCAGCCATAGCTGCTAGATTTTTATGGGAGAACATTATCAGCAGGTATGGGTTTCCATTAAGTTTAACAAGTGATAGGGGCACTCACTTCTGAAATGAAACCATCAGGATTCTATTGGCATAATTCATGGTAGCCCATCACAAGACTACCCCTTATCACCCTTAGGCAAATGGGACTGCAGAAGCATTCAACAAAATCCTTAGTCACACATTGACTAAGATATGTGATGTGGGTAGGCAGGATTGGGATGACAAGGTGTCAGTAGTTCTTTGGGCATACAGAACAACGTATAAAATATTGAACAAGGCCACACCATTTCAATTGGTGTTCGGTGCGGAAGTAGTTTTGTCATCGAATTCATGCTACCATCTTTGCGTATAGCGCGCATGAGGGTTGGACGATGAGCAAGCACTGGAAGAAAGAATAGATGAATTGATGAAGTTGGATGAAAGGCGCTCACTAGCAAGATGGAGCCAAACAACTGAGAAGGAAAAGCAAAAGGCATGGCATGACCACCATATTAAGAACAAACAGTTTGAGGTTGGCCAGATGGTATTACTATATGATTCAAAATTTCTACGCCATCCTGGAAAGTTGAAGGTGCATTGGTTGGGTCCTTATGTAATTTCATACATCCTTGATTTGGGTGTGTGCCAGTTACAAGCACTAGATGGAACAAAATTACCTAGACACTTCAATGGGAGTAGGATGAAGCCCTACTATAAATAATGCTTCTTGGTGTTTGTAAATAAGGTAGTTTTGCCAGTTAGTTTAGAATTTCCTTTTATGCTTTTCCTTTCTTGTATTTCCCTTTCACGTTGTTGTTTTGTTTTGCACCTTGGGTGCAGTAACCTTATTACTTTTTGACTTATGAATGCGTAGAGGACTACACATCATTTTAGTGTGGGGTGAGATGATGAAGAGAAACTTGGAGTTATTCTACTAGGAGGATTTGGGTTGGTGGAAAAATAAGGTTACATTGGAAATCCACATACAAAGGAGAAAAAGTGCAAAAACATGAGGTAGGCGAAAGCAAGAATCATGAGGATGGAAGAAGTGCCTTTGGCACCGGTAACATGCATGCAGAGGATTGTGTGCGTAAGGAGAAGCGCTGAAGTCGGGTGTTGTTTGAAAACACCGCATTAAACATTGTCGTACGGTGGTAGGTAGCCTAGCCTTAAATGCGTAAAAGTGTGAAAGTGGGAAAAGCTATAAATACAAGAGTGGGAATTTCATTATTTCACTTTGCAAACACAAGAAGAGTGATTTTATTTCAAGAGATAGGGTTTTGAGAACTAACTCATGCGAAGGAAAATCCCAAGAACTTAAGCGCAATCGGTCCGTTGGATCTACAAACCAGAGTAGAAGTGATTCACGGGTGTGAGGAACATTTTGAAGAAGCGTTGTGATCAATAGAGAAAAATTTGAGATTAGGTTTTATGTTTTAGGGAAAGGGGCACACGAGGAAAACATTTAAACAACTCACAAGTTAACCTAGGAATGAAAGCAAAGGGTAAAATGACAGCCACAAAACTAGTTGGTAAACCTGTAGAACAATCCAAGAAGGGAAAGGGTAAAGGAAAAGGAAAGAAGAAACAAGAAGAAATACCCTTGGATACAAATGAGGAATGGTACTCAGAGATGCAATACCCGGATGGGGTTTTGCTAGGGAAAGAGTGGGAGTCCCACATAAGACAGATGATCGTGATCGACTATAATCACTAGTCAAGTACAATCATGAAGGAAATGGTGCTAGAGCTGGTGTGCCCCACAAATAAATGAACACCTGATGGGTTGCAATCTACAACGACGTGGTTAAGGTGAAAATGGAGAAGGCAAGGCTTCTCCAACTTTTTGAGTTGCTATATTTCAGAAACCCGAGCACTTGCACCGATGGTCGATGATGATGCACGTACACGAAGACTTATTCTACTTCACAGGGCACAAAATGTGCATAACTCCCCAACTAATTTCATGCTTCACAGGCCTAAACTATGTAGGGGACGTGCTCGAAGATGACCTCCTGGACGAGGAGGAAATCAGAGAAACCATAGCATCCTAAGGATTAAAGAAGGGATCAAGGTACTATGACGTCTCAGATATCAGTGATCCGGTGATGAAGATGGCTGCACACCTAGTCTCCAAGCTGAATGGACAAGAAAGGTGGACCCAGGTGAGAAAGCCCTAGCTGAATGTCTATAGGAAAGTCATAGAAGGCACCATATACAACATCTCCCAATATATTATAGATGGAATCATAAGCAGCATGGAGAAGGGAGGAAAGATCTTATTTGGAAACATTCTGTTGACAATTGTGTTCTCAGAAATCGGGGTGTCGGATGCATCCGACAAGTTCATGTGGGAGTACCCTATTGAAGATCCCTCACCTATGGAGAGGTTTCAGAAATACACATGTGAATCAATGACAGGGGTACACAAGGTGTGCTTAGACAAATGGTATAAGTGCCTTAGGAATGCATTCGGGGCTAAATGGTGGATCCTCGAACAAATGGTATAAGCGCCTTAGGAATGCATTTGGGGCTAAGCGGTGGATCTTGAACAACTCCTGCGGTGACCAAAGGAGAAGCAGAGTTTGCAGTCTACTAGCACTTCTATATCGGCAGGTTCATTTTGGTCGATGGAAGCTGGAGTCCATGGTGCAAACTCCCATTCTTGTTTACTGCCCAATTTTTCCAAGCGGGAGTAAACAAATATAAGAAGTCGAAGAAATTAGACCTTGACTTGTCCACCCTTGGACAGAGAGCACATGGAAATGAGGAAGAAGTTGGTCTACCGAGAGAAGCGCACATACGTTGAAAGGTACATGTCGCAAGATGTGCATATTGTAAGGTATTTGACCTTAACTATTATGGGAGAAATTCTGCAAGGATTTACCCGCACATAAGTGTTTCGCACGGAATGTTTCGGCTCTGCAGAATAGACTTGCTTCTATCCTATCATTCCTTTGAGAAACAGATAAGGGTTAGGGCTAGGAGGAATACCTGTTGAATGTTGAGATGGTGTGCGCGTACCATAGAGAAAGATCAGATCGACTGCGAAGAACTCCTTTTTGTCTTGGAAGGACTACCTGCAAGTAAGAATACAAGACCACAAGATTTTAATTAGACAACAAATGAGGGATCTGCCTTAGGCCCAGGAAATATAAAAACTTCCTTTCGAAGGTGGTCAGTTCCCCTTTTAATATGATTCAACACAAATGATAATATAGAAAGCTATTGCAAAATCACGATTTAGGTATCTCGTTACAAAGCAATAGAAACTAAACTATCAATAATAAAGCGTCACGTTGTTTTTTGATTCTTACTGTCGTTGATACGTTCAGGTTGAGTTATAGGGATAAACCAGGCTGGATTTGGGGTTGTTAGGTGGAAAATAGGCGAGCAAAAGGGTTTTGGGGTATAAGTCACAGTGACCGATGGCGGTCACTGAGTAACCGACCACGGTTAGAGAACCGCTGCCGGTATAGGATAATCGACACCGGTAGGGTCAGTGATCTAGGTGCTTCTGGGTAGAGATTGGTTGCAAGGTGATTGTGGGGTTATTGAGATTGGGGGATGGCTGAGGGGAATGATGGGAGGATAGGGAAGACTCAGAGTGTGGTAAAATGGCCTTCTGGGCAATATCAGGGTGTGTGGGTGAAGGTTAAATGCAGTAGTGGCTGGTAGTAGATCTAGGAATAAACTTATGATTACTATTAATCAACAGGCTCAAGAAAATGGTGCTTAGAAACATATAACATACTACTTACTTGCCCCTGATGTAGATGCAAGTTTCAGGACTGTGATGATGAAGACAGGACCCAAGTTGGATGCAGTTTCCTCTTCTGATGCTCGGATGAGTGTTACTGGGCTCTGGTTATTCAGTTGCAGTCTTGGGCTTGATGTCCTTCTCTGCAATCTCTTCTTGTTTCTTCACTTGTCTCTGCTCGGCCAAGCAAAATCTGGATTCTCTCGATGATTTCTCCTTCTCTCCCAATCAAATGAAAATCCAATCCTTTGTTTTTGGTTGGAAGTGGTCATTTACAGGGAACCGATGGCGGTTACGCAACCGACGGCGGTCGAGTAGGAACCGGTATCGGTCGGGTCAAAGCGGGCTATTTTTGGTAAAATAGCCAGCTTTCCCTCCTTTTCTTCCGAGGGATTGGTAGCGGGCTTGGTCAAGTCATTATGAAGTTGGTTTTAGGTGCGGATGAGGAGTAATTAGTCATAGGTGTGGAATTGGACCAAGTTATAGGTCTTAATTAGGTTAGTTAAGGGTTAAGACTAGGTCATGATGAGGTGGCGACATGAGGTGGCAGGTATGGTGATGTGGATTTATTAATTATAAGGTAATTAATAAATATTTGTGTAAGGTTTAGGTGGTGAGGTTAGGTTGCGAAATGCGATGCGGGTCACAAGGGGTCGTAAGACACAAATTTGGTGTCTACATTAGCCCCTTATTGTCGTGTAGTTTGTTTTGTAAAGCTGCACAGACAATAATAAGAAGTGGTTACTCCTGTTAAGGGTATAGGTAATCCCCCTCAAATCTATCACAGATTGAGGTAGCGTGAAATCAGGGATAGGGTTGATAAAGGGTAAATGGTGTTGAGATGAGGGTGAGATGGTGGGGTAGGTCCAAAGAAGCAGACGCACGTTGAAATGCAGTAGTGCGACCAGGGTACATGATTTGACTAGCAAACCAGCAATGCATAGGCAAAGGTCGATAGTTTATCCAAACAAGGGTGATATAATCCTGGTATCCAAGGCATAGGAAGTAACTCCAGGGTATATAACGGGTAAGGTACAGGAACGTTTTAGGCTTGTTCGGCAGTACCAAATGGTTGGTTTGGTTGAGATAAACGTCACGGTCTAGGTCTAGGCAAAGTTGGTCGACAGATCAAGTCAAGGACCCTAATCATGCTAAAACACGAACAGGTGAGCTCGATTGAACAAAAAAAAAAAAATTACATGATGGGTGGATTAAAGTGTATGTTGTTGATGTTGGGTAAGGTATTGAA